>PVKC010002448.1:0-43437 GCA_004027635.1 Crocidura indochinensis
ACTACAATCTGGAGATTTGGGGGACAAAGTAATTGTACATGGGCTCTGTTTTGTTTTTCTTGTTTATTGCTGAAAGTTCAAGACTGAGATATCATCGATGGGACTACTGAGAATTCTGTTTATGCGTGATTGTCCTTCCACTGTTACTTTACCCTTTCCTCTTTCTTTGCATCTATGTTCTCATAATAATAAAAAAAAATAAAAAAAAAGAATGGGTGTTGGTTGGGGGCCGGGTGGTGGCGCTGGAGATAAGGTGCCTGCGCTAACCTAGGATGGACTGCTGTTCGATCCCCCAGTTCTCCATATGGTCCCCCGTGCCTGCCAGGAGTGACTTCTGAGCGAATAGCCAGGAGTAACCCCTGAGCGTCACCGGGTGTGCCCCCCCCAAACAAAACAAAACAAAACAAAACAAAGGAATGGGTGTTGGACCTTATTGAATCCTTAATCTGCATCTATTGATATGCTCATAGTTTTTTTTAATTTTTTGTTGGTATAATGTATTATGTTGATTGATTTATGTATGTTAAAACATCCTTGCATTCCTGCAACAAAATCTACCTGTTATGGTGTATGAGCTTCTTGATAAGGCATTGATTCCTATTTGCTAGAATTTTGTTATCATTGCATCTGTGTTCATCAGGAATATTAGTCTGTAAATTTCTTTACTTGCAGCGTCTCTGTCTGATATTGGTGTCAAGATGATGTTAGCTTCATAAAAACTATTTGAAAATGTTCCTGATTCTTCAGTTTCTTCAAAGATCTTGAAAACGATTGATAGTAGTTTATCTTGAAAGGTTAGAAAGAATTTGTTAGTGAATCCATCTGTACCTGGACTTTTGTTTTTGGGAACACTTTTGATTAACATTTTAATTTCCTCAGTAGTGATGGATCTGTTTAGATATACTAGATCATCCTGGTTTAACCGTGGAAGATTATTAGAGAGCAATAATTTATCCATTTCTTCCAGGTTCTCATGCTGTATGCTATAAAGTGTTTCAAAGTAGTCACTTTGAATCTCTGCATTATCTGTAGTGATCTCCCCCTTTTCATTTCTAATCTGGTTTATTAAGTTTCTTTCTCTCCATTTATTTGTGAGTTTTGCTAGTGGTTTATCAATTTTTCAAAGAACCAACTTTTGCTTTCATTGATCTTTTGGATTATTTTATTGATTTAAACTTCAATAATTTATGCTCTAAGCTTTGTTATTACTTTTTGAAAACCTAGTTTTAGATTTATTTGATCATTTTCTAATTTTGTAATTTGTGTCATTAAGCTTTTTATAGAGATCCCTTCTTCCTTTATGATATGTGCTTGCAATGAAATAAATTTTTCTTTTAGTAAATTCTGATAATTTGTGTCTTCATTGTCATTTGTTTCCAGGAATGTTTTGATTTCTGCCTTGTTTTCACCTCTGACCCCACTGGTTGTTCAATAGTGAGCTGTTTAATTTCCAGGTGTTAAAGTTTTTCTTCTATGTCCCTTTGTAGTTTACTTCTAATTTCAGTGCCCTGTGTTCTCAAAGATAGTCTGTATATTTTCTATCCTCTTGACTTTATGGAGGTATGTTTTATGGGCCAGCATATGGTCTATCCTGGAGAATGACTAATGCGCATTAGAAAAGAATGTGTATACAGTTTTCTGAGGATGGAGTACCATATATATATTTATATATATAAACATCTATATATATCTATGTTTATATATATAAACATCTAATCCCATCAAAAATGGGAAGAAGAAGTGAGCAGACACTTCCTCAAAGAAGAAATACAAATGGCCAAAAGACATATGAAAACAATGCTCCACATCACTAATCATCATCAAGATGCAAATCAAAGCAACTATGAGGCACCATCTCATGCCACAGAGACCGTCACACATCACAAAGAAAAGGAACAATCAATCTGGCGGGGATGTGGAGAGAAAGGAACTCTTATTCACTGCTGTTGGGAATGTTGTCTAGTTCATCCTTTATGGAAAACAATATGGAGATTCCTCAAAAATCTGGAAATTGAGCTCCCATATGATCCAGCTACATCAATCCTAGGGTTATACCCTAGGAACACAAAAAAACACAATACAAAAATCCTTTCTTCACACCTATATTCATCGCAGCACTATTTACAATAGCCAGATTCTGGAAACAACCAAGATGCCCTTCAACAAATGAATGACTCAAGAAACTATGGTATATATACAAGATGGAATGTTATGCAGTCTTCAGGAGAGATGAAATCATGAAATTTTCCTATACATGGATGTACATGGAATCTATTATATTGAGTGAAATAAGTCAGAGGGAGAGAGATAGATGCAGAATAGTCTCACTCATCTATGGGTTTTAAGGAAAATAAAAGACATTATTTTTATAATACCCACAGACAACAGAAATGCGGGCTGGAAGGATCCACCCAGGATATGAAGCTTATCGCAAAGACTGGTGAATGCAGTTAAGAGAAATAATTACATTGACAACTATAGTGACAATATCAATGAGTGAGAGAAGTAGCTTGCCTGTCTTGAAAACAGACTGGGGAAGGGGAAAGAAGGGGACTGGTGACATTGGTGATGGGAATGTTGCATTCGTGAAAGGGGGTGTTCTTTTTATGACTGAAACCCAACTACAATCATGTTTATAATCAAGGTGCTTAAATAAAGATTATATTATGAAAAAGAAGATATAAGTTTGAAGAAAAAATAAAATATAAATAATGAATAAATAAACAGTCTCCTTCCTGTTCCTTTGAGGTACACCGTTTGTTAAAGACTGATTGCTCATTTCAGAGCAATGTTTCCTTCAAATCCAAAGTGACGAATATAGTGATTGGTAAACACTGTCTCCATTTGTCCCACATTTGTCCACTTCAAGAGAAAAGACTTTATTATTTTTATGTAAATCCTAATCCTGTTGAATGATTAATTGTATATGAATGTTAGAATTAAACCTTTAATGACAAAACTTGACATATTAAATACAGATGCTGTTTCATAATGAAGCACCCTTAAAATATGTAATGTTATAATGCAATGATGGCCTTATAAATATAAACACACAAATCTCATATCTCCAGCACTGGCTATGTTTATTTGGTTAATAGATACTTAAGGGGCTACTCAAAGGCATATTCTCCTGACTACAGAGTCTCTAGCTTGGGGTTCTGATGGCAGGGACTGGCTAGCTATTTGACTCTGAAGTGTCACAGTGGACAAATTGTGACTTCATACTTGCTGGGTCTCTAGCACTTCTTTTTCTTTAGCAGAGAAGACCTTTGCTGCAGACAAAAACAAAGATAGTACCATCTCTTAAAAACTAAATCGTACATTTTATTGAGTACCAAATATAAAATAGGCCCTTAATCTAGAGAAAGATTTATTAATAAAAACCTGATAATAAAAACTGCTTCATCACTAATCCTAGTTATCTGGTGGGAACTTTTCAGTGAGAGCCTTAAAGCTGTAGGCTTTGAAAAAAGACCCTGTTTGACCCAAAGGACTTTCATAATACAATTTAGCAATTAAAGGAAAGGAAAGATCTATTGAGTTTCTTTAAATGCTTTGTGAGCCCATTTGTTTAAACAAAACACTGAAGTATCTTAGGTTTTAATGAACCCAACTGAAAATTTTGCTAAAAACAACTCATTGGAAAGCAGATGGCGTTGTCACCATGGTGAGTCTGGCTCAACTCTTTTGTTTTCTGAAGTGCATGTCAATTTGCTCTCCAGAATTCATGAGACAAAGATGCTATTAATTCTGAGAGTCTCTGTACCCGGGTCACCCTCTCTGTCCCACCCCCTACAAAATGAAAACATCTTTTCTTTGGAAATTAATGCTTTCAGTAAAATGGGGAAGAGGAGATAGTAAAGAAGGATGCCATCTCCCTAGGTTTTTATCTCTTTACATGGAAGCAGACAACTTAGTAATCTGACTAACAGGGACAAGAAGAAAGATTTAAGGAACCTCAGAAATACAAAGAAACTAACATATTGATTGAATCTGTCAAAAAACATTGATTGAGGGGCAGAGAGATAGCATGGAGACAGGGCATTTGCCTTGCATGCAGAAGGACTGTGGTTTGAATCCCATATGGTCCCCCGAGCCTGCCAGGAGTGATTTCTGAGCATAGATCCAGGAGTATCCCCTGAGCACTGCTGTGTGTGAACCAAAAAACAAAAACAAGCAAACAAAACCCCAAAAAACATTGATTGAGGTGGGGTGAGGACAATAAAGGGAACAATTATAGAGTTCAGAATGATGACTCATGATAAAGATTAAAACTAGCTAACAAGTGAGTGAGTTTGTACAAAATAGTAGTTGTTGATACTTTACAGTTGCTTTAATTTTGTGATTATCAATCTTTGGCCATGCAGTTAGACAGTTATGTTTTCTTTCTGTAATCTGCTGGTTCCTTCTTTCCAATGGGTCTTTCATTATGACATCTTTTCAGTATGTGAGTAAACCAAAGTCTAAGACATAAGACTTCTTTCACTGCCATTTTTCCAAGGACTTTGATGAGGGATGGGAATTTTGGGTTGTAGGCTGAATAAGGCCCTTGAAATGATGTAGTGGATCTCTGGTACGAGATAGGATAGACACATATGCCTCAATCCTTCTGCTGGTCTCCTGTGGCTTGAGAATGATGTCATGAATATCTAAATGGGCCTTGGCAAAGTAAAGGCTTCCAACTTCTTAAAGACTTCTCTCCTTGATCATCTTGCTTGGATTTCTGTGAGGGTAGCATCTAGGCCATTGGGCAGATTTTAGAGATGATGGCCAGTGTTAGTGGTTAATTCTTTTGTCATAAAATCTGAGACTTATTCTGTCATTTATTTTATTCTGTCATTTATTTCTGTCTAGGTCCTTCTAGGTAGGCACTGAAGGACTTGCATGGTTGCATTCTGGAAGTTTATGTTTAAATGTAGATCTGTGCTTAAAATTTGGTTATTTCCACTTTGCCTGAATGTGTGGCCTGGATTTATTAATTATATGCTATATGTTATGTACAGACACAGTCTTTTCATTTGTGGAGAATAAACTGTGTATATGAAAATTGCAAACCTAGATATCTACAGTACATTTTGGTGCTGAAAGTGCATGGGCATTTATAAGGAGACAAAGTTTGAGTTGGGTGTGCTTGTGCACACATGATGCTGAATTGAGCTGTCAAAGGACTAAATAGAACAATTAAGTTGCTGCAAGGCTTTTCTTAAAGTGTCTTAGCTTACACAACACCAGAAGCATAAACATAATAACACAGTTAGTCAATGAAATCACAGTTAATATAAAGAAAAATACAGAATATAGAGGCTGTATAGGCAGGAAGGGGATTAGAGAAAGCAGATGTCCTGGAAGGAATGAAGAGAAACTCTAAACTTGATAAAATTGCTCTTTTATTTCTTTTTTTTTTTTTTTTTGGTTTTTGGGTCACACCTGGCACTGCTCAGGGGTTACTCCTGGCTCCATGCTCAGAAATTGCTCCTGGCAGGCACGGGGGACCATATGGGGCACCGGGATTCGAACCGATGACCTTTTGCAGGAAAGGCAAATGCCTTACCTCCATGCTATCTCCTGGGCCCCTCTTTTATCTCTTTTAAGTCAGTACTTGGACTTGCCTGACCATGAGGAGCCTGAGTGCTGCTTTGTCTTCACTTGTTTTCTGGCAGTTTGTGCATTGGCTGGAGATGATTGTTTTGAGGGTTGAGTGTTTGCTAGCTCTCCTTTCTGTGATTGACTCATGGAGGGCACAAAATTAGGTGGAGGAATCAGAAAACAGCTAGAGAAAGAAAATAAATAAATGAGTCATGTTTCCATCTCTGAGGTCATTATTACTTGCATTTTCTCTCTGAAAGTTGATTTGGGCCAGTTGGGAAATCATTAGTGGGCTAGTATCGCTCTTTAAAGGTTTCTATTTAAAAAGCCAAGGACTTTTTACATTATGTATTTCCTTTGTTCTGCTCCTCCAAGTGGTGGGCATTTTGAATAAATGATTAATCAGAGGTTTTTTTTTAACATCTCTAGTTGCATAGATATATTAAGAATTATGACCATGAAATCCTTGTATGCCTACATTTTACTGCCCACGTGTCTTCCAGAGATGACACATATGCTTTTCATTTTCCTGCCATTATACTCCATGACATTATGGGACATCAGTCATCACTGTGGTGGGAAAGAGAAGGCCAGGGGAAAACATGGCAGTCTGTAAGCACAAGATGATGTGTTTGCAGTACCAAGGGGCAACCTCTGAATATAGAAACCTAAAGTGGTTTCCTCTGGAATGAAATTTATCAGTAAAGAAACCCAAACATATTCTAGTAGTTGGTGTTGCAAAGGTACTTGGAGAAGCTCTTTTGTCACAGAATATGTGGAATTCAATCCCTATGGGCAATGTAATGAAATCACAGAATATGGGCTAGTATTAAAGAGGTGGAGTGGGCAGGAACATGGCACACACCTGCTTTCCAGATTGTCACATTAGATTCACCTGGTAAAAATGAGTAGTATGTTAATGGGCTGAAGGATGGACATATGTGCACATGAACTTCCTGACTCAGTTGCCGTTAGGGAACTCTAGTTGAGCTCTATAAGTTGTTTGTGTGTCATTTCCCTAAAATATCTGGCTTGCTTTTATTGTATCAAGATATTATTTTCCAAGACAGAAGGATAACTCAAAGGGCTATTCAAAGTACACTCTTTTTATAGGGAGACCCAGGTTTAATCCCAGCATGACATATCTCCTAGCACATCAAGGAATAACCCCTGAAACAGAACTTGATAGAGCAGTGCTTCTGAGCGCTGCTAGGTATAACCTCTAAAACCTAATAAACATAACAAAACAAAAATAAAATACTATTTACATTCTGAGAAGCCAAATCACAAGGACAGGTAACTTTGATGAGAATAAAGACAATTAAATTTTAGCCATGGTAATGATGATAGTAGTCATAGATGATATTTGTATCATATACAACATGAATTCTCATTTATTATCTGAGATAGAAGGTATTATTATTATTATTATTATTATTATTATTATTATTATTATTATTATTATTATTATTTGGATAAACTATTGCCACAAGTTGAAAAAAGGTCAAGGTTATATGGCTGAGATTTGAACTTCCATCATGCTAATTAACATGAAATCTTTTTTTACTTTGCACATATAGAAAATAAATTCCCAGTCTTAGTGCAGTTCAGAAGTTGTGGCCCTTGTAGTAGAGTTCACCATTCTTCAACACTCTAGATCTTTTATTTATGTTTTTTTTTTTTTTGGTTTTTTTGGGTCACACCCGGCAGTGCTCAGGGGTTACTCCTGGCTCCATGCTCAGAAATTGCTCCTGGCAGGCACGGGGGCCATATGGGGCACCGGGATTTGAACCGATGACCTTTTGCATGAAAGGCAAACGCCTTACCTCCATGCATCTCCCGGGCCCAACACTCTAGATCTTAACAGATCTCCAGACCCTGGAAGACATAGACCTCATTTCCTTTGAAATAAAGCAGCTCAGAGCTGCCTCCTTTAGAATGCCATTCTCATTTCAGCCATGTAATGTCATCACTCACATGTTGTTATTTTCACTGTTAAGTGAGAATGAACTCTATTGGAGGGTTAGTTTGCAAGCTTCTAGAAAGTCGGAAAGGGTGTTTGGATCTTGGGAAATAGAAGTATTCCTCAGTAGTCATTTTTTTTTAATTTCTGAATATTTTTTCACCAAATGGAAACAGCCCACTCGTATCCTAGGGAAAATATCAAGATATGGAGGTTAGTGAAATCTCCTAAATAAGCATTTACTTTCTTTTGATCCTTGGCCTAAACTCCAGTTTGATTCCAGTGAGGCTATTTCCAAATTCCCACTAGATTCGCAAAGCCAATTCAAACCAGTGGGAATGGTTTGACATCCATCTACCTAACTGCATAGCTGGAACTAGATAGCTTTTCTGAAATGTTCGTGGTTGTCCATGACTCAGCACCACTGACCTTGGTGTTTGTGGCTTTTGTTTTTGAGTGTTCATGCAGTAGTATAGAAGAGTCCCAAAAGCAGATCACTTGATTCAGAGAGTGTTAACCCATTGGGGCACCCTTTTTTTCCAACAAAAATTTTTGTTGCCTTTCTTGGCTGTACCATATAAAGCAATTAACCTCTTTATAGATGTTTGTTTCCTTCTCCTCATTTTACTTATCACTTGGCATTTCTCTAGGCCCTGGGTCTTGGGATCATAGAGTCATTTTTTGAATACCTTGCATGGATAAATTTCCAGTAGTTTTTTGTTGGTTCTGTGCTTAGTAAAGTGGGCATAGGAGCCTGATGAAAAAAACAAACAAACAAACAAACAAGAATTTGCAAAGATTCTAAAGCCACAGTCATGCATAAAAACTTGCAAGGATGTTTTATTTCTTTTAGTGTTTTTCCCTGTCTTCATTGTCTTTCTCTTTCTCTTTGGTTCCTGTTTGACACAGTAGTAGTAAATGCCTCTCTTCTTACCTGCTTAGAGTGTATTGTGTATAACAATTGAGATACTTTCTGTGATTCTATAAAATGACCATCATTTAGTTTCACTAGTGAAAACATCCACATTTCCCCCATCCTCCCTCTTATCTCCATGTACATTCCCATCTGCTCTGAATATAAACCCACAGAGCTGTGACAGAATTTCAAAATCTGTAAAAATTTGAAATCTGTAAAGCCATTTTAAAAGTGGACCTCGGAAGCCATTCCACAGAAGTTATTTTTTCTGTCTTATTTGAATTATATTGATGACCTTTGAACTGGGCCAAATACAGATTTTTAAGGAACTATCAAGCAAATAATTCCCTGTCCTTGATAATTCATCATATTACTAGAACTGGTGATTATGGATTCTAAGCTGGAGATAGATCTGTCGTTTCTGAAGCTGACAAAGTGGCTACTGCATGGCTACTGCACATGCCTTGCATATGTAAGGTCTGTGATGTGAACCTGAACACAACATAAAGGATTTTGTCAGTTTCCTTTTAATTAAGAATTAATTATCAATTTTGTATAATCAAAACAAGTTAAGCTTTTTAATATAAGTCAATTATTCTTTAATCACTTTTTTCATCTTTTCTTCTTTCCTTTCTGTAGTTTTATTTATTTTTAGGATATGGTAGATAAGCCACAACCCAGCTATGGTAATTGCTTACTTCTGACTCTGTTAGGGATCACTCTTGGGAGGATGATATGTGGTGCTAGAAATTGAACCAAGGTTGATTGTGTACAAGACAAATATCTATAATCCCTGTATTATACCACCAATCCCTTTCTTGCAACTTTATAAGGAAGTTTGGGGTACATTTCTACATTCCTAGTTACTGCTTCAATCACATATTACAAATAGCAGTCATTTCATTCAAAATTATCCAATTTGCCTTTTCAAATTCAATGCCTCTGGAATTTTAATTTGACAACTAATAGAGGGCTTAGAAAGTTCCAAGCAACTTTTAATTGCATTTGTGATTTTTATTTTTATTTTTTTAATTAATTTATTTATTTATTTATTTGGTTTTTGGGTCACACCCGGCAGTGCTCAGGGGTTACTTCTGGCTCCATGCTCAGAAATTGCTCCTGGCAGGCACGGGGGACCATATGGGGCACCGGGATTCAAACCGATGACTTTTTGCATGAAAGGCAAACGCCTTACCTCCATGCTATCTCCCGGGCCCCGCATTTGTGAGTTTTTAGTGTTGTTTCAACAAAAGAACATTTCTGAAACAGACCAACAGCCACACCTGGGGTTTCTAAAGGTACTACAGACTACAAGCTAATATGGATGCTTGAAAATGATCAGCATTAGCTTTGTTCCTTTGTTGAGACTGTGATGCATAAAAATATCGCATTTATTTTTTCTCCTAACTTAGCAGAAAACTTGGTATTTATTCTGTTGCATTTGAAGAGGAAGTACAATGACTAAAAACTTTCACTTACCTGTGAAAATCATTTTGGAAAATTTGCCACCACAAAATGTTTTAAAATCTGCTCATGTTTGGATGGTGTTTAGGTATTGAACAGAAAAATAACCATAGCTAGCTTGTATTTGGAGCTTGCAAGCAGGGAAACTTTCAAAATGATTTGTTGTTTGTTTTTGGAACTGTTGTTAATCTGGCTAAGCCACAGAACCTTGCTTGAACAAGATAATATTTTCCATCCAGTTTTAGAAAACTTATTTCTTCATGTAGTAGAGAATGATGGTGGGTGACTCAGGTAGAGACATAGATCTGGAGGAGACTTTCTGGTCTCTTTAAACATGGGACTTTCCACAAACAAAATGAGTGATTGGTAGACTATCTTCCTTATTTAGATATTTTTGGTCAAATTTTTCTTTCAAGAATTTCACTCTGTTACTTTATAAAATGAATTGGTATCAAACACTTCAAAATGAACAACTTCAAGGGCCCGGGAGATAGCATGGAGGTAAGGCATTTGCCTTTCATGCAAAAGTTCGAATCAGTTCGAATCCGGTGCCCTATATGGTCCCCCTTGCCTGCTAGGAGCAATTTCTGAGCATGGAGCCAGGAGTAACCCCTGAGCACTGCAGAGTGTGACCCAAAAACCACACACACACACACACACACACACACACACACAAATGAACAACTTCAAAATAAACTGCAACTTATCAACATGAGAAGTTGCTATGAATTAGGGAAAAGGACTGAATGCTACAGAATAAATGATTTTCAGATACATTGAAAGTAACTTTTTTAAAATTTTGAATCTTTGGAAAAATCATAGGATTAATCTATTTTTTAATGTGCTTCTGAAGACACAATTCCCAAATCAATTACCATATTTCAAATAATGTATTTAACTTATTAGAAAACTGAAAAATTGTATATTCTGCTAAGAGTTTCTATGACCTTATATTTTATGTATCACTTCTTTCTGATTACTAAATGTGAAAATCAGATTATACATTCTAGAAATAGCTTTTCTATCTTTATATTTCATGTACCACTTCTTTTGGATTATTAAATAGAATTAAAGCAATAGACTTTTGTTATGTTTTCTCTCCTTATCACAAATTAAAGATTAATGCTACAAAACTAGAAGTCCCCTTTTCAGAACTCCTTTTTAGTTATAAAGAGTGTATAAATATGTGCCTATATTATTAGCAGCTGAGAATATTCATTTAGTAATATTAATATTCATCCAATAATAATTCATCAGTAACAATAATCAGTGATGAGTAATATTATTTTTCACCAAAAAGGTAGGTAATTATTAATATCAGCACAGTGAAAAATTTTAGATGATTCTTATATCCAACTAGCTTAATTTTACCCCAAAATTAAATGTATAGCTTTAGGGACATCTGAATTTTTATGTAGGAATTTAAAGTTTATATGAAGAAAAGTGAAAGGATATTAATATTAAAGGATCTAGGACTGGGTTCTTTAGCATTCTGAAGATAGCTTGGAATTCTGTAATTTGATTATCATCAGGTTGTCTTGTGGTAGCTTGATGGAAGAGAGTAGGTCTTCTTTGGAGTCAGAAAAAATAGAGAATGGACTTTAATAAAGTCAGTTTAGTCTTTAAAGACTATTTTGGGTTTGTGTTCTATATAATTCCATCACTCAGAGATAATCTATTTTAGGAAAATTATGAACTACTGGGTAACTTTGCTGTGTTGTTTTGCAAATGCGAATGATCTATATTTCATGTTAAAATAAACATCCTTAAGAAAGCGGTGCTTGTGCATTTATTAGTGATTTAAGTTTTGATATGAACTTAGGACTTAGGAGCCTATTTTTCAAAAAATGAAAGAAATTGGGCCAGAGCTATAGTATAGGGTTACCTTGTTTTGCACCTAGCCATTCTAGGGTCAATCTCTGGCACCTGATAATTCCTCCTAAGCACTGCCAGGAATGTTTCCTGAGCACAAAGCCAGTTGTAATCAAACAAACAAATATAAACAAACACATGTGTTGTGGGGTTTACTCCTTGAGAATGAGAGTAGTTATGTTTGGTGGATGAACTTTCCTGCTGGGTGGGCTCGTGAAGACACCATCTGAGCTTATTCTGGTCTCTGTGACACAGATCCTCATATTTATAAGTAGTTGTGACACTGTAGAGAATTTCTAAAACTATTCACACTGATTTATTATATTCCTTATAAATATTCTTGAAATTAGATTATTCGTCTTTACACAATGGAATGTGTTGAAGATGAAAAGTCTAGGTTATTTGTTTCATAGTATTCAAAACCTTACATTTCCTGTTCCTTTTAAGGTAAAAGTTCAAAATATTTTTGTACTGTGTCTTTCTATTTCTAATTTTTATCCAAGGGTTGAGGTGGGATACAACTATCCCTCTGGTTTCAAACTTAAGGTAAAGGCTGGAATAAGAGGAGGAAGTAGAGGCCAAACGGCTGAGTATGTTTTTAGTTGTTTTTCCAGACCAATCAAATCTGAGTGTGGAAGAATGGAGCAGAGTAAGGGGTTTGAGGTCAGAGACCCTCCTACCTCTTCACCACTACTGACACCAGATCATCACCAATCTGAATCCCTGGTTTAGTATTATTTGACTGCCAAGAGTCTCTATAGATATCAGTGGAAGTAGTGTACAAATTTCATTTTAACTCTAGTTTACACTGGTGGATCACAGGCTTGTTATAATACATTGCTTTATAATTGGGAACATTACAGAGGGATAACACTCTTGTGTAGTTTACCTATCCTGAATTACAGGTACAAACTGGTACAAGATGTTTTTTATCCCATGATTACATCTTCATTTCTCTACTTACTCATGATTTTATTATAACATGCATGTATAAGTGAATGTGAATTTTCCACCAACTATGCAGATCTCTTTGTGCATTTTTGTTCTTGTGTTCAGAGCATTTATTTTTATTTAAGTTTTGAGTCCTTGTGAGTTATTAATTAGTACTTACTGTCAGTCCAGCATGAAGATATAGCCAATTGGTAAGGTTAGGGAAGATATGGGAATACTATCTCTCTCAAAATTGCATAAGATTAAAATGTATGTATGAAAAAAATAAAATATAGACTAGGAGAGTATTTTGGGGGACATAACTGTTACATTAAGTAAAGTGATTGTGAAATATACATAAAAAGACAATCCTTTAAAATGAAATGCAAATGAAATGTAGATGTCTTGGGGCACTAGCAATAGCTCAGTGGGTAAGGTACTTACCTTGTACACAAACAACCCATGTTCAATCCCTGACATACCAGATGATGCCCCTAAGATACACCAGGAGTAATTTGTGAGTTCAGAGCAAGAAGTAACTCCTCACTGAACATTACCAGATGTGGTCCAAAAACGAAAAAGAAATCGGCAGATATTCCTGAGCATCTGAGTTAGGTGAATTTTAGTTTGGGGTATAATAGTGGCAAAATAGCACGTCCTATTGAGTATTTATTAATAATTAATATGAATAAATTGTGGTATTTATGAGTATTTATATTTGTCTAAAATATATAGATGATTACTGCTTCATAACCCTCAATTAAAAGGTCTTATTAGGGGGCTGGAGAGATAACATGCAGGTAAGGCATTTGCCTTGCATGCAGAAGGACTGTGGTTTGAATCTCAGCATCCCATGTGGTCTCCTGAGCCTGTCAGGAGCAATTTCTGAGTGTAGAACCAGAAGTAACCCCTGAGCGCTGCCAGGTGTGGCCCCAAAGCCAAAATAAATAAATAAATAAATAAAATTGTGTTTAAAAAAATAAGAAAGGCCTTGTTGGATATATCTGTCTGGATGTCCATCAATCTCCTGAAAACCTTGTATATCCCAAACTGAAGTCTCTGCCTCCTTTCTTTATTTTTTCCAGAGTCTTCTGTCTCAAGGAAAGCACCTTTTTCTACCCAGACAGAGAGTTTCCCTTTTAAGTTTCTAATAGCCCTGTGTATCCATATCGAATACCCATATGAAGTCCTATAGATTTTATTTATTCCTTGAATATGTTCTCTTCTTCAGCCATAGAATGTTTTTCATAATCTGACTAGCTAATAAGTCCCCAAATCTTGGTGGAAGATGGGATGGACTATAATTTTAGAGCTGGATAATAGTAGAAAGGGGAGGAGAGGAGTGAAAGACTGGTGTTATTCCTGGAATCTAATCTGATTCTGTGACTCCCAGCTCAATCCCTTTAATGCCATGCTTCTTAGTTGGGCATGAGAAGCTTTTTATGATGGGCATTCTTTCTACTTCTCTCACCTTATGTCCATTACTTTTAAAACAATTTTATTGATTGATATATTTTGTTTGTTTGTTTTGGGTCTATTACTAGCAATGTTCAGGAGGTGATCCTGAATCTTTGCTTGGGAGTGATCCCTGAGAATTGCTCAGAGATCCATGTGTGCTGCTGGGAATTTGAAACCTTTGTTGTTTCTAGTATGAACATAGAGAAACATTTTCTTCACCTGATTATCCAAAATTTTAGTGTTTAAAATCGGTTACTCATAGTTTTCAAATAACTTTAGTTTTCATTATCGGTGTAAAGATGTACCTCTTGTACTTGGAAAAAGTTTTGGGGTGATTCTTATCTTAGTAAGTCCACATCACATGATTCAATATGTGCATGTCAACTTCTCCAGAGCACACAACTGATTAGTCACATTCAGAATTTGTATTCATTACATCTTTACACAATGAAATGTGTTGAAGATGAAAAGTCTAGGTTATTTGTTTCATAGTATTCAAATCCTTACATGTCCTGTTCCTTTTAAGGTAAAAGTTCAAAATATTTTTGTACTGCGTCTTTCTATTTCTAATTTTTATTTCCAATTATTTGCTTTAATATTTTATTTTTATAATATCAGCAATATTGGCACTCTAGAAAAATGTCATAAATAAGTCTAGTTAAATCATTAGCAAACTTATATACAAGTCTAAGTAATTTCTTACTTCTTTTTTATCATATCAAGAATTTTCATTCTTTTAATGAAATACGGGAAAACACCTGTGATAGAGGATTATTAAATTGTTAGTAACTTCATTGAATTGATTGTTTTAGCAAATGAAGTATATGAAATGGAGATGTGTCTATTAATGAAATACAACCAATAAATTTATTTTAGTTTATTTTCATATGACTTTAGCAACACAGAGGCCAGTAGATTAAATTTCAAGCTCAACAGGATATTTTTATTAATAATATTCTTACCTAAGGCTGTGGCAGAAATAGTATGTGACCAGACTAGAGAGTGACTCGGGAATGGAATACATGAATGGGAATGCAGTAGGTCTCTCTTTGCTATTATTTATTAAAAGTACTTGAGAAAGTTTTTTTAAGAATTAGATGAGTATAGTTGAGAATGTGTTCCAATGTTGATTCTGCTGAATGAGGAGAATGTCTCAAAGGGGCTGTAGCAATAGTACAGCGGATAAGGTATTAACCTTGCACATGATTGACCCTGGTTCAACCCCTGTCAGTTAACATGGTTCTCCGAGCTCTCAAAGAGTGATCCTTGGCACAGAGTCAGTAATAAGTCCTGAATACCATTAGGTGTAGCCCAAAAAATTTGGGAAGAAATTAGTATCTCTGCTAATAGTAGTAAGTCACTAAACATAAAGTTAAAATTGTATCCTGGATTGAAGACAACACCTTCTCAAATATCTCTTTCCTGGGGCTCGAGCAATAATATAGTAGGTAGGGTATTTGCATTTTCATTTTGCAGATTTGTGTTTGATCTCTGATACCGGTAACACATGGCTCCCTGCAAGTTCCTCTAAGACTTCGAGGACATAAAACCTTAATATTTCAAATGCAAGATAGCTAGGTTAGACATCTAATTTTATACTTTATATTACTATATTTATAATTTAATATTTATATTTATATAAATTTATACCGTGATATAAAGTAGCAACTATGTTAAAATTTGACCGGATACCTATGTGGAGATGAGGAAGTGCAGGAAGGAAAGCAAGCCTTCCTTTTTTGTTACAGGTAACTTCAACTGATTAAAGTCTGAAAGGTTTCAGCAAAGTCATTAGATTCATCTTTCTGCATTTATGTCAGGAAAAGGTTATCAAATGTTCTCTGATTCAGGAAGCACAGTCTTGTCATTAATTGCTAGGTGTGAAGTTGATCTGTTGGCTGCTGGGAGCAGGGATATAATTTGGAGATGTAATCATCTTCTTCGCTTGATGGCATTTTAGTTCTCTGCCTTATATAATTTATTAATCCTTGTTGTTAATATTAAATATGTTATCTGTAGTCATGCAAGTAATTCTTCCTTAAAAAAATCTTAAAAATGCACAGATGTTTTGACTTTTATGTTCGCCTTTACTCTTAAAATTTTAGAGAAGACTTTTAAATAGATAAAAAGAGGTAAGTAGTAAAATTCCTCCAGATTGGTGAATCCAATCTGGAACTATAACTTGCACCCAAAAAATGTTTATTTGAACTTGCATCCTCATTTGAGGATGATTCATACTGGTTCTGTCAATGTGTTAGCCTCCAAATAATATATACTCTGAACTTTCAAAAGTGAACAAATAGATGAACTTGAAAAAAATTTTCCACTATTAAGTTATAGATTCCTAGAGCACATATTGACTACGTGCCTGTCCTAAAGTACTGACCAACAGTAGAGTTCAGTAGCCAGCAAGACAAGAAACACCTGCCACTACTCAGTGCTTCCTCTCTAGAGTGATCAATGTCCAGTACCCCAAACTCCTGGAGAAAGTCATTTGTGAGTGAGATTGTGTAAAGAGGAGAACAGCAAATAGAGCAGAAATGGAAAAACCCCATATATGCATGCTGGAAGGTATAAAAAGACCCCACACCATGCTAAGAAAGTGACGAGCAAGGATGTGAAGCCAAAAGTAGAACCTCATATTAACTAAAAACAACAATACTATTGTCAATTAATGGACACAATCTTAATGCTCATTTAAATATATAATATAAATATATTAATTCATATATTATAAATTTAACCATTACAGCAACTGAGTAAGTAGATTATCTGATGTCTGTTTTGAAAATAATAAAACATAGCCAAAAAGTAATTTCCTAGCCCATGTGTTCTCAAGACAGGTGTCTCCCATCTCCCCAAAAGGCATATGGTCTTTACTCTCACACCCCTCTGTGATCTCAGCAAAGTTCTTACAGAGACTTTTGTAACTCTCATCTATACTTTAGCAGAACAATATCTGAGGAGAGAAAATTTGTCACAAAAGGCGGCACTTGACCTTCGCACATTCCTGATTCGTGATTCATCCAAGTGGGATTTATGAAAATTTGCTAGGGGAGAAATTTGCTAGGGATGCCATATCCTCCTGAAAGGAAGCTACCTGGTAGGTTAACCTTGGATTGCTGCAAAATTTAGCTGCAAATCAATGTGCTAACCAACCGGATAACCACCTGCCCATTCTGACTTGTTCAGAGCTGAGGCCATGTCATGTTACTTCATAGAGTAATTCTTTCTGAGATCATGAAATCTTACCTATCACTTATCCTCTAGGATTTCATGTACCATTATTCTCCTGCCCTGGAGAAAGTCTGAGAGATACATGATTGCTTATCTTCAGGGTCTAGCTAGCTTCATGGAGACACAGTACTTGCTGACAAATCTCTGTAGGTGAACTGGCCACCACTCTGAAAAATGATGAACATGTAAAAATTATGAATATGCATTTACAAAGTTGGTTTTTCAGTTTTCAGTATCCTTTTTGTCCTCTCACCCTCCTGCCAAAACAACAATTTGCAGGCCTTTATTTGGAAAGCACAGTTGTTAATGCAACATGTGCTGAAAAATAAAATGGTGTAAGTGGCTTGAAGGGAAACCTGTTCTGTCTCTCAGAGATCTGAGTGGAACTGTTAGTTACTAGGCCATGATCTTCCTCCTCATGCATGTAAAGGATTCACCATGGCATGACATTTTTTTGGTTACTGTTAAGACATCAGAGTTCTTCCACTGATAAAGACTTAAAATGTGGTCAGCATTGGCACCGATAGAAATATTGTCAGTCATGTTAATTTTTCTAAGTCACTTGAATTTCTTATTTCCTTGATTTCCTTATTTCTTTCTTGTACACACACACATACACACACGCACAAACACACACCAATGGCGAGGCTTTGTATCCCTTCATTTGAATAACTTAATGGATAAAGGCAAATATTTTCTTATTATCAGCCCTTATGTTTCCACCTTAAAGTTTCTTCATTATTTATATTTTAATTAAAAAAAAGTATTTCTGACTCAAGCCTCCAGTTAGAAACTGCAACTAAATCTCTGAGAAGAGAAAAAGAACATACTTGTGCATAAATTCACTCTTGAGAGTTAAGGAGGCATGTATGAGAATTAAAACTGGACTATCTTATCAAAATTAATTTTGTCCAACTAGCAAAACTAAATTTTCTTTAGCCTAATTCTTTGTTTTGCTTTTCTTAGAAATAAATGATGATTAATAGGAAAAATGTGAATATCTCAGAACCAAATTGAACAGGAACTGGCATATGTGTATATTTTAATCAAACAAGAATCAAAGATGGGTTTATATATGAATGGGAAAGTTAGAAAGTAGAATTCGTCTCCAGAACTGAGCTGAGCCTACCAAGGGCACAATGGATGGGTTTGTGTTTGGTTAAAATAGATAGGATGGGACCTCTTGGCAATCGTAGAGGAAAGCAGATATGCCCGTGAAAGGTGTGGAGTTGAATTCTGTATGCATGAAACCCTGTCATTAACAATATTGAAAATCACAAAGCTTCAAATAAAACAAGTAAGATAAGAGCTGGAGCAATAGTACAGTGGATAGGGTGCTTTCCTTGCATAAGCTTACCCAGGACTGATCTCCAGTACCACATATGGTCTCCTAGAGTCCCTTCAAGAGTAATCTATAAGCACAGCATAATCCCTGAACACCTCAGAGTGTGACCTCTAAAACAAAACAAAACAAAACAAAATTAGACTTTAAAAATGAAAGCTGGATAGGCTCTTGCTATGTATATATGTATGTATACACACACACATATATGTATAAAATTGAATCATGGTAAAATATACAGGAACTTTTCCATGGTGAGTTTTATCATGCAATGTCTTCACCAATTTGCATTTCTCTCCACCAATGTCCCCAGTTTCTTTCTCACTTATCACCCTGCCCAGTCTATGTCAGATATTTTTCTTCTCTTTTTCCTTCTTTTTTTTCCTTTTAGGCTCTGTGGTCTGCAATGTTACTAAAAGGGTATATTGCATATAACTTTACTTACTTTCAACACCCAGTTCTTGTCCAAAGTGATCATTTCCAACTATCATTGTCATAGTGATCTCTTTGTGACTGCACTCAATTCCCCCGTTGTAGCCCAACCATAGTCCAGCCCTTCTGATGTACAATTTGATTGTCTTGGGGTATTATTCTCATACTATTATTTTTGATATTCTGCAAATGAGTGAAGTCGTTCTATTTTTTCTTCCACTACACCCATGGACATCCTTGAGAACAAGGCCTTCTCTTTTGATTTTCAATTTAGTCCCTGGAGGAAGCTGACATTTAATATCACCTTTCCACCTTTCCTGGAGCACCTACTAAATGTCAAGCTCTTTTAAAATAGGGCTTTCCCGTCTTAGTTCTAGATTCATTTGACCCAGTTTTTCTTTGTTGTCTGAAGTCAGTGGCCTGCACACTGTAGGTTTTGTAGTACCTCTCTGACCTCATCCCATTAAATAGTAGTAGCAACATTCTTGATAACCAAGATAGTATCTTCAAATAGGTGCCAATCACCTCCTGGGGATAGAACCCAAATTACTTTTTAAAGAATGTATTTCTTCTTTGAGGAAATATCTGTTCAGTTCTTCCCCCCATTTTTGGATGGTATAATAATAATATCCAGAGACAATAGAGATGAGGGCCAGTGGGACCATTCCACAGTAAGAAGGCTGATGCAAGGAGTACATAGGGCATTTAGGGCAGAGAAAGGACCACAATGACAATAATAGTTGTAACTGATCACTCTGGACAAGAACTAGGTGCTAAAAAGGGATAAAGTGATATGCATCATAACTCTTCAGTAACAATAATGCAAGCTACACTATCTAAAAGCAAAAATGGAGAAAAAGAAAGAAGTAATATGCCTGCCCCAGGGGCAGGCAGGGAATAATGTGGGAGGGAAACTGGGGGCATTTGTGGCAGGAAATGTGCACTGATGAAGGGTGGTATGCATTGTATGACTGAAACTCAATCATAAACAATTTTGTGAACACAGTGTTTAAGGTAATTGAAAAAGAATGCAAGTTAGAGTGTATTTTTCTTGGAGAAATATTAGTAATTGTTTAAAATTCCATCCCCTCTATATCTCAATCTGGAGCTTTATCTGGATTGACTACTATATTATCTACATCTATACACAAACACACACACATGCGTGTGTGTGCATGCACAGACACCTGCACATTCCCACAGCATTCATGCAGAGGAGGCAGTCGGTAAGAAGTAGTTTTCTATTTCCCATAGAATCATTATAATTCCAATAAATTGCTCACTAAATTTAATCTGTCACCTATGTTCCTGCTCAGATACAGCTAAAGCCTATTGAAATTGATTTTTGTGTCAGCAATGGAACAGGGATTCAGTAGGAATATGAAAGCTTCCCCTTCATTACCCGTCTTTCCCCCTACCTCTTATTACTTTAGACTTGGTGCATCCTAATTATATTTCAGTACTTCTCCTGATGCCATTTCTTTTGTTTCAATTAAGGCTTATGGAGATTTGAGGACCCAATGGGAAAGGGTTGATTCATCATAGCATTGACATTAGGGCATAAGAATCAAGGGGTCCTTATTTATGTTCCCATATCTCCACAAATAATAGCTAGGAACACAGAGGTCCTTTTCCTTTTTTCCGTGTGTGTGTGTGTGTGTGTGTGTGTGTGTGTGTGTGTATGTGACACCTCGAGGTCCTCTTTCCTCCTGCAGAACTGCAAACTTTGAGATCAACTCATGCTGCTGCCGCAGATGTTCTGTTATTAAGTGACCCAGATGCCTCTGTGGGTGGACCAGCCTCCTATTGAAGCTATAAATTCAATGAAATGAAATGCAGTATTGCCCATTCTTCTTTTTATTTATCTATGTCCCTCTTGCCTCTGGTACCTCCTGGTACAAAGCCAACCCTGCCCAGTCACCACCACATGGTGATAAATCTCCAGCCAGAAGAGTCAGTGTTGTGTTGTAATTGACCAGCCTGTGCAGAGCTTGGGTAGCAGCCATCATCTATCTTTCTCATCCACAGCTAGATGGTGGGATGGCATGAGCAAAGGGTCAGCCAGCGGTCCTCAGGGAAAGACAGTGCTGTCTCATATCATAGTCTATAGATAATGAATTATTGATTCCAAATCTGGGAAAAGTGAGTTGCTCTCATCCAAGAACTCTTGGATCTGCCTTTCCCAGGAAAGGGGGTAGCAGAATGGAGGCAGGGCAGAACCAGAGCCCTGCTGTAACGTCATGGCCTTCTTTGTTGTTGTTTTTTGTTTGTTTTGGTTTTAGTTTTTGGTTTTTGGGTAACACCAGCAGCACTCAGGGTTACTCCTGGCTCTATGCTCAGAAATTGCTCCTGGCAAGCTCAGGGGACCATATGGAATGACAAGATTTGAGCCACCATCCTTCTGCATGCAAGGCAAACATCCTGCCTCTATGATATCTCTCCAGCCCCATGTCATGGCCTCCTTACTATGTCTTTCTCTCCCTGTCCCTTTATTCAGATAAACCCAGATTGTGAATGCAGAAATCTTTTTTTAATAATAATATCTTTATTTAAGCACCATGATTATAAACACCTTTACCCAACTACAGACATGTAAAGCAGAAATCTTATATTACGTGTTACAGCACTTTTAGAATTTGTCTAGCAGACTTTTTGATTGCTACCGGAAGCCCCTCCCCATAAAAAAAGAAATCTTATATTAGTTCTAATCTCCGGAGCTGAAGCTAGTGACCTAGTGTGTTACTACATTCATACTTGGAAAAGAAAGCATGAGAAAAATTTTCTCAAACTGAAAACTCCTATCAAACTACATATCTCTTAAAAAAATAGGGGCTGCTTCAGCAGTGTTGGGGACCATTCTTGGTGATGCTCAGTCCAGAGACACTGGGCAAGGGTGAGGGGTGAGCCTGTGGTACAAGATATCAAACTGAAAATCACATGCAAATATGCCTCTTCTTTGAGCCAGGCTACAATTTGCCATTCTTTTAGATCAGTGGTCCTCAAACTATGGCCCACGGTCCACATACTGTATTTGTTCCCATTTTGTTTCTTCACTTCAAAATAAGATATATGCAGTGTGCAGAGGAATTTGTTCATAGTTTCTGTTTTTACTATAGTCCGGCCTCCAACGATCTGAGGGACAGTGAACTGGCCCCCTGTTTAAAAAGTTTGAGGACCCCTGTTTTAGACATTTTTTTCAAAAAGAAATATTTTCTGTTACTCTCACTATAAACTTTTCCCCCATTTCTATCAAGCTTTTTCCAAGTGAAGACCCTGATGGACCCCTGGCATCTTTCTACTCACTGTGATTTAAAGCCACTTACAAGCTTCATGATATGCAGAAGTTGCATGTTTCCTGCTATAATATAGCACCTGTTCTTTACAAGCTGCTGTTCTACACAGTGTCAATGGATTAAACAGACAGACCTCAGACTGAGTTCCACTCTCTGAAGAACTTTTGGTTCAAGTATGTAGAAGTTATGTGCTTGACCTATGGGAACTCCAAGGGTGCTGGGGATGAATATAACTGAAAAGAGAGAGAATTAAGTTCCAGGGTGGTTCCCATTGGTTTCTGTCAATCACTGAGTGATTAACCTTTTACAAATGGCATCAAGTACAAATCATCTGTGTTCCTTCAAAGGATCACTGCCTTACCAACATACTATATAATCCATGTATTCTAAAACATGTATGTCTGGTTGTTCAGGTTTCAAAGTAACAAATTGCACCTAGTCACCTTCAGTGAAAAACCAACAGAACTACTTATTAGTTTATCACCAATTAATGAGAACCAACAGAAATAGTTTGCATTTATAAAATTTAAGAATAATTCAGTAGTAGACTTGAATACCGCCTGCCCATACTTTTCTTGTGGGGAGGGCACACCTGGCAGTAGTCAGGGCTTGCTTCTGGCTCTGAGTTCAGAGATCAAATCTGGATACTTGAACTACCATCTAGGATGCCTATTATTCAGTGCAGGTAGGCTATTTGCAAGTACCCTATGCAACTAAATTGTCTCTGTAGCCCACTCCTTCCATTCTTAAAGAATCCTACTTAAGAGTAATACTGCTTGGGGCCAGAGAGATAGCATGGAGGTAAGGTGTTGGCCTTGCAGGCAGAAAGATGGTGGTGGTTGAATCCCGGTGTCCCCCGAGCCTGCCAGGAGCGATATCTGAGCATAGATCGAGGAGTAACTCCTGAGCGCTGCCAGGTGTGATCAAAAAATAAATAAATAATAAATAGATAGATAAATAAATAAATAGAGTAAACTGCTGACTTTCTGAAAAAAAAAAGATTAACAATAATTTTCATACCTTTTATGGAAGTTGGTGTATATTTTATCCTCTTCTGAACTAGGAACCAGCTGTAGCTCCACGTGCCTTCCCACCTCAAGGGTAGAGCAGGCTGCAGCTTTGCAAAGATTCTGAACTACCATATCTAGGGGGTTAGTTTATGAGGAAAATAATGTAAGAAAGCCACAAATGATTATGGTAATTCTGTGGTATGAATTAGATGAGAATCAGTCAGATGTTGAATGTTATGTTCAGTTTTAGGGTTGAGAGAGGAGGTTATTGGTAAATATGTTCTTTCTTGGCTTCAGGCCATGGCCAAGCGACTGGTTCTGCTACTTTTTTGAGCTCTCATCACCCCACTCGCAGCCTGTCTGTCTTGTCACTGCTGTCACTTCAGCTGCTCGTGCCTTTCCTGTGTACAGGCATTAGGCTCCCTGCCATAGAGACTGCATACATTAACTATTGTCTGCTCTAAATTGTGACTACTTGATTTTTTTTCCTTTTAATCATCCATTTTGATTTGTAAACTGAGCCAAACTGGCAGCCATGAAGACTGAGAAATCTTCATTTCTAACAAAGATGGACATCAGTCTTTTCTTCCTTATTCCCATGTCTGTGTGTGAACCTCAATTCTTGTTGGCATGATCCTGAGCAATCTAGAAAACAATTCATTTTCTTCCTGCCCCTCAGATGTGCCAGAGGAACTTACCATGAGTGGTGTGGAGAAGAGCTGTTGCTTGGAAATTGTCCTACCTGCATATCTTTGTAACAAGACTAGTTCACTTGAGCAGGATTTTGTAAACTCTGACTAGTACAAGTAGGCTGAGGCAAACAGAGACCATATTTAACTGGGGGAACCTTTGGAGTAGATACTGTGCCAGGCATATTCTGTAGAATATTTGTGTTCCTTAATCACAAGGATCTTTGTAGTTTATAATACTGTCTAGTGAGCTTCTCCGTTACAAGAAAAGTAGTTTTCCTGACTTGCACAAATTGGCTTCTTTTTTTAATGTTTTTATTAAATCATCATGGGATTCAAAATTAAAAAGTTGTTGATGTTTGAGTTCCAGTCATACAATGTTCCAACATCCATCTTTTCACCAGTATTCATTTCCCACCACCAATTTCTTTCGTTTCCCTCTTGTCCCCCAACCACCACTCATTCCATTCATCCTGCATTAAGGTAGACACTTTTTCCTAAAAGGAAAAAAGAAGAGAGAGAATTCTGGTAACAAATAGGTTTCTTTTTTTTTAAACAAATTTTTTTCTTTTTATTCCTTTTTTGTGTGTGTGTGTGGTTTTTGGGTCACACCTGGCAGTGCTCAGGGGTTACTCCTGGCTCCATGCTCAGAATTGCTCCTGGCAGGCACGGGGGACCATATGGGGCACCGGGATTCAAACGGATGACCTTTTGCATGAAAGGCAAATGCCTTATCTCCCAGGCCCCAACAAATAGGTTTCTTAACATTGCTATCATCTTAACTATGAGTGGAAAATCAACTCTCCCCTTAGCTCAGAGAGGGAAAGTTCAAATCATTTTCTAGGTCTTCTGTGATCTTGCAGAAAAGGAAAATATATTGCTCTCTATTATAGTTTCAAAGAACTTCATTCCTTAGATTTATCTTCCATCTTCCTATTTATAGGTAAATTGCTTATAATCCTGGCACTCAACTTCACTCCATCTGCTCCTATAGTCTTTTTTACTGGCTAGAAATGTGCAGGGTAGGGGGAGAGCTTGATACAAACATGTAGATGCTGCTGACTAAGAACCTGAATACAACTTCAGAACTTACTACTTCATTCAATCCATTATTTGGCAATTATTTATTGAATCTTTTCTGTGCCAGGCACTGTGGAAATCTGGAGGTAAATAGAAATTTGGTGCATTCTAAAATTCTTTTTGACATAACCACCTGACTATCTCTCAACCCAACCCACCTCCCAGATTTTCCATTAGCTCCACCCTAGAACAACTTGCCCCATCTCTCAATTGAACTTACAAGGAACGTTATAAAGGCGCCTTGCCCACAATCGTTTCTATCTTTCTATATTTGGGCCTTCCCCTAGAGTGATCTTTTAAAATAAAAACTCCTGGTTTGGGAACCATATGGGATGCCTGGGATCGAACCGAAGTCCATCCTAGGTCAGCCACGTGCAAGGCAAACACCTTACTGTTTAGCCACCTATTCAGGCCCCTGTTTTGAACTTCCTGAACTGACAGAAATGCTATTTTCTTTGTTTGAAGACAAAGCACAAATATCAGTACCCCAGCTAGCGAAGTGCACACATTCCCAGGGTTTAACCTCACTTAGCCTAGTTTTCACTTGTGACCATATCTTGATGATTAATCACCCTCTGCATTTCATTGTCTTTTTTTTTTTTTGGTATTTTAATGAGGCTCGACAAAAGCTGTATACTCTCGTTAAAGGAAAATAAACTTTTTTTCATGGACTTCTTAAAAGTCTTAAATCATTAGATTTAGGCTCATTGGATCAGTTCTTGTTTGTGTGCCAGTCAGTTAACATTTTCTGGGTGACACTTCCTTTGGCATGGCAGATGCCACTGGTGGGACACCTGCTTTCAGTAGCAGTCACTCTTGAAGCCTGTCTTCTCCAGTCATCCCTTGTACCAACAATCTTTTTCTATGATATTGGCATAAATTTTTGTGGGTTTTCTTTGAATTTATTTGTGTGACAAGAATATAGTGGTGCCAAGGAAGAAGATTCATTGTAAATCTGTATCAACAAAGATCACAGTCATCTTGAGGAAAGATTAAGACCAGAGTTAGTACTTTAGAATAGTCTTTGTTTAAGATGAGATGGTATCTTAGATATTCTGTATCACTGCACTTGGCTGTATGTCTCTGTGTGTACTTTGATCAATACTCTATAAGCTAAGGGTACTTTCCAGGAGCACCGTATCAGAGTTATGATAGCCACAGTCTTGAAGGGAGTTTCTTGGAGAAGCCCTGTAACATCAGTGATAGGTAAATATGAGGGGAACAGAAAGAAAGATGGCCAAACAGACACAGAGACACTGAGAATGAAAGACACCTCACCATAGCATTCAGTCCCTGAAATGACAGCTACCAGTGTTACATAGGCTATGCTCTGATTTTTCTCTATATGATTTGTCAAATTTCCTTGGTTCTTGTGATGCACTTTTTGAAAATAGCTATGATCAGAAGAGTAAGGATGCAATGGAAATGCTAAGGTAGGGTGCTTATTTGCAATTAGGCAAATGAAGAATTCTTCCTCAATAGAGAAGATAAAATTTAAGTGAAACCCAGAGACCAAAATCTAAAAATACTCTTCTTGTGTATGAGTCTTTCAGACAAAAAAGAATGGTGATGATGAATAGAGCATCTGATTTTTTTCCACAACTCCAGTTTGCCAGTGTGCTCTGCTGAAAACAGATTTCATTGACCTAGAAATGAAAGTACTCCTTCTCTCCCAGGCTAGCCTCAGGCTAGCAGCTCGAAGTCATCTTCCTGATGCTTAGGGGGGGAAAAAAATCAGCAATTGCAAACAAAGCCAAGGCTTCCTGGCTCCTGCAGACAAAACTGTTTTTCTCGGCATTCATTTTAGAAAGAGGTAAAGGAACTATCAGCCTTGAGTGATTTCGATTTCACCTCAATGTGGAGTTATTTTATATGGCACAAGAATAAGTATAGCACTTTACCTCAAATATGAGAAAAACGGTAGGAAGATGGGATGTAGCATGAGTTTGTAGGTGCAGCAGAGGACCCGTTGGATGCCTGCCACCAGCTCTCTGGGACCCTTAGCGTTCACTGTTTAGAGAATTTGTTTTCCTCCTTCTTTGTGCAAAGCTTTTAAATGTTTTAGCATATGATTGACATTAGTCTTTGTTCCTGCTCTAATATCAGTCTTGTCTTTCTAGATCTAGTCTGTTCTTTCTGTTTTTGTTGATTATTTAGAAGGGGGAAAAACTCAATTTATTTTAAAGAAATGACTCAGCAACTGCAATCTAAAAGAACATTTTCCTCTCAATTTTGGTTGAAGTTAAAAAATTTAACCCATTGTATTCCTTTAGAAATGTTTATTTTTTTTTGTTTGTGGCTTACACACAGTGCTGCTCAGGGCTTTCTCCTACCTCACAAATCACTCCTGGTGGAACTCAGGAGACCAAAAAGGATGCCAGGGATTGAACCCTTGTCAGCTGAATTCAAGGCAAACAACTTATGCATTATATTATTGCTCTAGTCCATGGAAATTATTTTCTTGCCAGTTTAACTTTTATTTTTTGGTGGAAGATATTTTTAAAGGTAATTTGAAATATTATCTGTATTTATATTCTTAAAGTTTTCTCATAAGTGAAAATACATTAAATTAGGAAAAATATTAAGTCATCAATCCCAGAATGTGCTTATAATAATAATTTTCTTCCTTTTGTACTGCATTTAAATAAAATAAAAAAACATGTAAAACCAATTGTTTTTTGTTTTTATGTTTATCTCAAGTTAAGTAAGTTATGGAAGAAAGATACACATATATCTTCATTTTAGGTCCTTGTTAGTTTTGTAGTTTTAGTCTGTAGGGTTTAGGAACCTCAGAGTCTCTTTCTATTCAATTTATTTGTGATTTTATGGATTTGCACCAACAATGAACATACCTAGGGTGTCTAAGGATCTTTAGGTTGGTGAACTCCTGCCTATTCCCTTAAAGCTGGGGTTCATTTGGATCCTAATTGTGTTTGACATTGCCTGATGGAAAAAGCAACTCATGCTGGGTGGCCTCCAGCCTGGGACCCAAGTCCCCCCTTGGTGTGACAGCTTTACATCCTTTCTTCCAGAGCTCAGGTGCCTTGATCTGGTACTTATTTGAGGAAGTTCATTATTCTTCCTCTACACCAGTGGTTCTCAAATAGTGGGGCGCACCTCCCAGGGGGTGCGAGGCTCAGTAAAGGGGGGCACATTTGACCTTGGCAAACACTGTCATAACAAGCTAAGCCCCGTGTTTATGTCTCTGTATGTCTCTGGAGCTGAGAGTTGTTGTGTCCTGCTTCAAACCCCTTTTCGAAAAGCTATGCATTGCAAAATGTGCTCACTGTAGCCATTCATCCAGTCATCACCTCTGATTAAAAAAAATAAAATCATCTCGGGCCCGGAGAGATAGCACAGCGGCTTTTGCCTTGCAAGCAGCCGTTCCAGGACCAAAGGTGGTTGGTTCGAATTCAAGTGTCCCATATGGTCCCCTGTGCCTGCCAGGAGCTATTTCTGAGTAGACAGCCAGGAGTAACCCCTGAGCACCGCCGGGTGTGGACCAAAACCCCCCCAAAAAATCATCTCACATTATTTTATATATTTTTGTTTTGCAGGTTAACTTTTTTTAAATAAAGATACTATTTACAGTTGCGTGGGGGGATGTTTTCTTCTTTCTATGGGGGCATGACAGAAAATAATTGATAAGCACTGCTCTAGACTCAGTTTCACCAAAACTCAGATGCCATCCCTAAGTGTTTTGGTCAGTCATTTGTCAAATTTATTGAGACCTGTTATTTATTGAAAGTGTTCTTTTTTGTTTTTGTTTTTGTTTTTTTGTTTTGGGGGCCACACCCAGTGGAACTCAGTATTACTCCTGGCTCTTTGCTTAGAAATCGCTCCGGGAAGGCTCGGGGACCACATGGGATGCTGGGAATTGAACCTTGGTCCATCCTGGGTTTGCCACCTGCAACTAAATGCCCTACTGTTTCCAGCGAAGAAAGTGTTATTTTAAATGGAGCAAAAGTAGCTCATATTTTTCTTTAGCATTACTTTCCATGATATTTATTACAGTGTCATGAAACACAAAATAATGTACCTCAAGTTTTAAAAGTTAGCAGATATTAATCACTTAATTTTAAACTCAGAATTGGTCAGTGTTTTGTGTTTGAAATGTAAAGTGAATTATTTGCTGCCTGGCCTTCAGTCTTGGGCTAGATTTGCTCAAGTAAAGACTGCTGATGGAAGGAAAAATTGCGGTGCTCATGTGCCCTTTTATGAAATTATTCATTAGAAATATTAAAATATATTGCCTGTTTTGTAGCTGAAGTGATAATACAGCAGACAGAGCACTTGCCTTGCTTGAAGCCAACCTTCATTCAATTCCTGACACCTCTTATGGTATTTTGAGCCCCACCAGAAGTGATCCCTAAGCATAAGCCCTGAGTACCAACCAAAACCAAAACAAAACATCTCTCTCTCTCTCTCTCTCTCTCTATATATATATATATATATTCATATATATATGTGTGTGTGTGTTTATACAAATGATATATATTTACACTTATGTATGTAACCTATTTCTTGAAGAGCTGATAATCAAGTATTGTTCTCTGCTTCATATGAATACAAAGGAAAGGGAAAGTAGTAAAAATAGAGGAGGATATAAAGGAAGAAGTGGAGAAAATTAATGATCCCTGGGCTAAATTAAATGGTAGAAACATTAACATATTTGTTCATGGCAGAGAGGTTGGCCCCTACTCTCTAGCTCTGGCATTGCGCAGCTCAAACATTCAGCCATCTTGTATGAATTTGGGTGTGACACACAAGACCCTGATGTCATACAGCCTGGGAAGGGTGGGGAGTGGTGATGGAAGAGTGCTTTAAATAAGTTAATAAAAATTTAATTAATAGTGTGTTTCTAGATAAATCTATCTCTGCTTTTGTTCTCTAGACCCATTTGCATGCATTAGTAGAGAAACAATCATTTTTCAAGTATGATTTATGGTTCTGATTATTAATACGTTACAGTCCCAGAAAGAAGATACTGACTCTTTCACCAAGGTCATTATTACCACATAGCAAACTCTTCTTAGAACCTGGATTTCATGCAGTGATTCCAGCAGAGAGCCCTGCTGCTGCTGCTGCTGCTGCTGCTGCTTTGCTCTTGTGTGTCATTGATCTGTGCTCTGCAGAAAGTTAGTATTTGTGACCCCAGAGCACTAACTAGCAATATCAAAACCTTTCCATTTGGTCTTAGTGAACAGTAGATTTCTAAGGCTCCTTCATGCACAATGAGTTGGTGGTAACTCAGGTGCTCAGTAATTCAATTTGGGTAGTTAGGAAATTGAGATGATAAAGTTCTTAACTTGTTTAAGGTTTGCAAACTGGGGTTTGAATACAGCTGATCTTGGTAACTATATTATTCTGCCCAATAAAATTCATAGGTAAATTGTGTATTTGAAATCATGCATAGAATACATTTACAAGTGAAGGGAATAGGCCACTTTTACTTCTTTCTGAGAGACATATATCAACTTTAAATATTCTCAAGGAACTGGGGCTGGAGTGATAGCACAGCGGCAAGGCCTTTGCCTTGTACGAGGCCAACACAGGATCAGATTTGAATCTAGGTATCCCATATAGTCCCCCTAGTCTGCCAGGAGCAATTTCTGAGCACAGACCCAGGAGGAACCCCTGAGGGCTGCCGGGTGTGACCCAAAAAAACCCCAAAAATTTTCTCAAGGAACCACAAAAAATGTTTCTCTTCTATAATTATTCCTTTAACTTAACCTATTCTCTTCTAATTTAGTTCTGTGGTTAATATTTCAGTGTGGGTCCAAAAGAGGCCTAGTTCAAGGAAGCCATTTTTTATGCTTATAATGATATCCTAGGTCATAGATTTGTATTACTGTTATTTATTTCATTTTAGGCCATGCCCCTTAATACAAAGAGAAAATAACTATTTCAAATGCATAAGATTAAAATCAGGTCAAATTAAGGCTGTTCAAATTCTCAAGAAAACAAAACTTTGTTCACATACTGCATATTTTCTGAAAGCATTTTTTTTTCTCTACCCAGGACTAGATACCTTCTTCATATGTCTCTCTCTCTCACTCAAGTGTTTTCTAACACCTTTGTTTTGGGTTTTGGGTCATACCCAGTGTGCAGGGGTTATTCCTGACTCTGCTTAGGGATCACTTCTGGTAATCTTGGGATTAGATGGAATGCCAGGGATGGAATTTGGGTTGGCCATGTGCAATGCAATTGTCCTGTATTATACTCAGCCCTCTGTCACCTTTTAAAGGAGGCATAATTAAAATGTTCAATATTACCTTTTTTTGTTTAACTAAATTTTATTGTGAAAAGAAATAGATGCTTTGCAAAATAAATGCTAAGTTGAAATTGATCTTTAAAACATTTGACATTTCTGTATGTGTGTTTCTGTTGATCCCAATGACAAATAGTATTATAGTTGTAACTAAACTAATATTGCTCATCTAAACTATATGTATAAACTAAACTATGTTTTTTTTTTTCTAATTTGTTACAGGGACGTCATGTCAAAACAGGCCAGCTCGCAGCCATTAAGGTTATGGATGTCACAGGGGTAATGTATCTTTATTTTGCATCTCAATAGCTGTATCTTTGTAACAAGAACTTAGTAACAAAAAAAAATAGTTTCTAGAAATCATATCTTTGTAAACACTTAAGAGAAGAAAGGATTTCTTTTTCTTCTTTTCCTTCCTTCCTTCCTTCCTTCCTTCCTTCCTTCCTTCCTTCCTTCCTTCCTTCCTTCCTTCCTTCCTTCCTTCCTTCCTTCCTTTCCTTTCATGACCCACACCCTGCTTCTGAGCTCAGGCAGTACTCCTGATTACTCATAAATCACTTCTGGCAGGCTGAGGTGACCTTATAGGATGGCCAGGATCAAACCTAGGTTGGTCACATGCAAGGCAAACACCCTACCCACTGTGCACCCTACCCACTGTGCTATTATTCTGGTCCCCTAGAAAGGATTTTTTAACCTGTTTGATATAAAGAATTCAGATTATTTCATAGCTGACTACAAAGATGATGAGTAAATCATTCTATTAAAGTTGATGCCTACCTACACAATGCCTTATGTAGTTAGAGGGAATATTTTATGCCAATAGCTTACATGAAGACAACTGACAATATCTGAATGTAAAGATAGATTATGGATATGATGTCATCAAAAATAATACTGAAAATACTTGGAACAGATGGGTCTTATAGCTTTCCCTGTGATAATTTAACTTTGGAGTAAATAGCTCTAAATCTTTTTTGGGTCACACCCGGTGACGCTCAGGGGTTACTCCTGGCTATGCGCTCAGAAGTCGCTCCTGGCTTGGGGAACCATATGGGACGCTGGGGGGTTGAGCCGCGGTCCGTCCTAGGCTAGCACTTGTAAAGCAGACACCTTACCTCTAGCGTCACCGCGCCAGCCCGATAGGTCTAAATCTTAACATGAAATGTTGTTTCCCCTAAACCATATTGACCATCAATCACAATAATTAATATATTCTTATTATGGAAGAGTAACAATGAAAAGAAATTTTTGCCTTTTTAACAATCAAAGCTGTCTATTGAATAGATTTATTTTAAATACAATATAATGCTTTTAACCCTTTTTTCTTGTTCTTTTAAAATATTTTAATGCTTTTCAAGAATTGAGAGTAAAATTCAGACTTGAAGACTCATTGGACATCAAAAGTATATTAAGAATTTTCTATTGTCCTAGGAATCTTTCTAAGTCTTGTCTATTGCACATAAAAGCTAAAAACGCAAAGTCCTTTTTTCAATCCCGAAGTCAATTATTTAATGTAAAACTAATTAATGTGTCACATAAAAATACTAAGATATAATATTCCTTTTTAAATTTTATTTTATTGAAACTATTGTGATTTACAAGGTCCTCATAGTTGGGTTTCAGACATCCGATGAATTAGTGTCAGTCCCACCACTAGTATCAACCTCTCTCCACCAATGTTCCCAGAGTGTATCCCATAGCACCATCCTTTGCTTCCCAGCCTGCCAGTTGAACAGGCCCATTTTAAGTTTAGATTGTTAAAGTTTGGGTCTCTCAATTCCAGAGTTTCTGATTTTGGTTTGGATATTTAGCTCTGCCCCCCTCTCCTTTTATTTAATCTCTATCAATGGACCTAAGACTAGTTGGCTCTCGGCCCCATACTTTCATATTTGTGTTTCTTTCCTTCTCCTCATTATACTCTGGGGCCAAGGGAGTTCAAGACAACTCCATTTAGACCATTGAATTTCTTCATGGAATTATTCCAAATACCACTTATAAGTGATATCATTCTGTATTTATCCTTGTTCTTCTGGCTTACTTCATTTAACATAATATCTTCAAGTTCTATCCATGTTGCATCAGATTGCATGGTTTCATCATTCCTTACATCTCTGTAGTATTCCATTATGTACATATACCACAATTTCATTATCTACTCATTTGTTGTTGAGAATCAGTGGTACTAACTCATCTATGAATGTTTGATAAAACCCATCCATTATAAGAAAGGTTCACTGTACATCAGTTAGACTTCAATTCAACTTTTTCTGAAACCAGTTTCTTATTTATTTTCTTACTATAAATAATATTTTGGTGTGCTGGCTAACAATATTAATTTTACTCATTTTCATTTATACTCATACTACTTTCATTTCCTTAATTATTATTTTATTGAATTCCTATTTTCTGTTTTTGTTTGGACCATAAAATAAGGTCAAGGTAGGTTGAAACAGCATTAATTGCTTTCTTTGGCAGACCTCCCCAAAATAAAATATGGGAAGATTAGGTAGATAGAAATTGAATATTTTTTGGAAAATATTTTTCTTTTTCTTTTTCTTCCTTTCTTTCGAGTTCTGGTTTAAACACCCTGGTTAAACACCCTGGTTTACAAAGTTTTACAAAATACACTTGTTTGAACATTCAGTATTTCAGCACCAATCCCACCACTAGTGAAATCTTCCCTCTTTGTCCACAGTTTCTCACCAATCCCCCAAGACTAAATTATTTATTTTATAAAATTATTCATTTTCACAGCACTATAATTTATAATGCCCTAAATAATTTAACAAAAATATTAGTGAAATGATCTAAAATAGCTTTGTAAAAGAAAGTTTTTGAATATTGTTATATCTCACAGTGGTGTTAATTAAAGCCATTGTGTACAGATTTACTGAGTTATTTGCTGCTAGTTGAGCCTTCTCTGTCGTTGCTTTTCCATATTAGACTGTGTGGGCTTCTATGTTATTTTCCCATCTAATTTTTATAGCTCTTTCTGGGCTATCAGTATTATAAAATTTGGAAATCCATGAATTTTCAGGTCTAGGAGCTTCAGGATTTGTAGAACCTGGGACAATTCTTGTACTGACCACACACACACACACACACACACACACACACACACACACACACACACACACACACACACACACACACTGAGGATTTCCCAGAGTTTTTAGCCTGAATATCAGTGTACCTGTGATTTCTCTCTTTTACTACATTAGTCATGAAGCTGCATCATTTAACACAGTAAAAGCTATGGGGAAACAGGTGTGGCTGCTGGGGCTACAAAGCTTTTCAGAGATATCTTTCTTTTTTTTGTTGTTTTTGTTTTGTTTTGTTTTGTTTTGTTTTGTGTTTGGGTCACACCCGATGGTTCTCAGGGGTTACTACTGGCTCTGTGCTCAGAAATAACTCCTGGCAGGCACGAGGGACCATATGAGATGCCAGGATTTGAACCACCATCTGTCCTGGGTCAGATGCTTGTAAGGCAAATGCCCTACCGCTATGCTATCTCTCTGGCCCTCGGAAATATCTTTCATCCGCAACTGTTCTACTTCAGCTTTCATTCACTATATTTAGCTTTAAGGGGTGCTGAGCAGTATAGTTTTTTTTCTCACCAATTTCTCCAACAATCTATAGTCTACTAATAAAAAAGAAGGAAGAATAGAAATTGGTATTACCAATTAATAGCATCTACCACGTAAATCAAAATCAGATTCTATGAGTCTATATAGAAATTCATTGTAAATACATAAACCATTTAGAAAGCTCTTACAAAGCAGAATTTATTTTTGCAATTGTGCTGAAATCCTACTACTTTATTTTTCTTGAAAGAGTAGGCTATTTATATAATCTGTTCCATTTGGCCATTTAATGACAAATGGTTGTATATGGAGTTCAAATATTCATTTTAATTTTTATTTAATAACTGTGATTTCAAAATTTTCAGCAATTGGGCTTTAGGCATACAATATTTTGACAGCAATGACAAATTTGGCTTCCTCAGGCCATTTCCCCACCTGATCCTCCCCCTACATCTCACCTTGACAGGCACATTTTAAAGTTCTGTGATTATAGTTTATATCTAATGTTTTCAGTGTTGTTAATTCTATGCTTTGGATATATAGCTATACAACTCTCCTACATCACTAGTATAACTGGGCCATGGCCTGTCTCCCATTATTTCCCTTTCTCTTCTTTCTTCTCATCCTTCATTTCTCTCCTTTTCTGTTCTCCCTATACTCTGGGGTCAAGACTGTTCTAGACATCCTCCTTTACATTACATTTGTTCATCCAGCTATCCGATATACCACAGGTAATTGAGGTCATGCAGTGTCTGTCTTTCTTCTTCTGGCTTACTTCACTCAGCATAATATCTTCTAGTTCTAACAAGGTTGCAGTAAATTACATGATTTCATCTTTTCTTGCAGCATAATAGTTTTCCACCAAGGTAGTCTTTTTATGAAATTCTACTTGGATAATCCTGAAGAACCATGATTGAGTCTTACTACCATCATTGAACTCAATATATAGCTGTAAACAATGTCTATTGATGCAGAAAGTATGACCTGAGAATACTAAATATTATTTTTTTATTTTCTGATTCTATTTTTGAGAGCTTTATTTAAATTATTTTGGGGCCATGCCTAGTTAGGGAGACCTGGCTATACTCATGTATTGTGCTAATCAATCAGGAATGACATTTGGATCTCTTGTATGTAAAGAATGTTTGTTGAGCTGTCACTCTTCTCCCAAATTTTAAGACCATTTAGTCAGAGAATTACTTACAATTATTGCCATACCATTTTGTTTTAGTTTGGTTTAGTTTTGGTTCCCTCAGAAGTATTTAGAGACATCCAGGGCCATAGTTCTTTGAAGCATTCATTGCTAGAGAGCAATCACAAATCTTCACAGGTAGGTTTTTGTTTTTATCTTTTGAGCTATATTCTCACCTGCTACCAAAAACTTACATATGTATTTATTACAGAGCAAGTATTATGTTTTTGTTTTTGTTTTGGGGCCATACCATGTGGTGCTCAGGAGTTACTCCTGACTATCTGCTCAGAAATAGCCCCTGGCAGGCACATGGGACCTTATGGGACACCGAAATTCTAACCAACCACCATAGGTCCTGGGTTGGCTGCTTGCAAGGCAAATGCCACTGTGCTATCTCTCCGACCCCAGAGCAAGTATTTTCACTGCAAGGAGTGACAATTAGCTTTTCTAAACTGAGTTTCAGGAGCTGACTAATCCCTACAGAAAAATTATTTGTCACCTTTTTCTTATTTTTTCCAAGAATGATATAGAGCTAAACCCATTTTCAGTGCATAAAAGAGAATTCCTTGCATGCAATAGATTCTTTCTTGTATTTCTGCTTAATTCTCCTAGGGAAACTCTGAAAGGGCTGTGGATAGTTTTACTGATTTAAGCACATTACTGACCATTACAAAGACCAACATAGATACACATGTAGGAAATGGTTTTCTTATTTCCCATGGTATCTGATATGGCTACAAATAACTTCTGTATCAGCCCCGTACACATCATAGTCCGCATAAGATTTCCTTTGAGAAATTCATGTGGTACACTTGGAAACCAATATATTTCATTTTACCATTCTTTTGTGTATTATGGAATGCCACAAAAGCTTCTTACCAATTATAATTGTGCTCATTATAGCTGCTCTGTTCAAATCTGAGATGAATTCTCAAAGGTCATCTTTGTTAATTGTTTGATATGATTACTGCAGTTACTATAGTTTATTATAATGAAATTGATAGCTCATAAGTCTGATATCAATTTTTAAATTATTGTTTATACTCTATGTAAATTCCTTTTTCTGTAGAAAAAAACACAAAGAGGATTGAATAAAATGTTAGAATTCTTCCAATTTTAGTATTGAGATACTTGCAAATTTGCCAACATTTGCTTCAGAATTGCTTCTTAAATTCAAATTTAATATTTGAAGTTGTTTTGGTTCCTGTCATAATTATGAGAATTTCTGCTTTTCATCACTTTCTGAGAATTTTGTTCTAGTTAGATTTGTATATTCTAGATTTGCCTATAATATTTGTAAAAAATTAGACTCTCAAGGTGAACTACCAAACACCATTGCCTGGATTATTACTGAGAAATGTGTATTCCTTAAGCCTATGTTGGATTGCTGGCTAAAGCCTCATACGAGTACTCTTCATTGGGGGTGGGCATCACACCTGGCGGTGCTTAGGAGTTACTCCTGGCTCTACACTCAGAACTCACTCCTGGCAGGCTCAGGGGACCATATGGGATGCTGGGATTCGAACCGGGGTCTGTTCTGTGTTGGCCACATGCAAGGCAAATACCTGACTGCTGTGCTATTGGTCCAGGCCCAGGAGTACTCTTCTAGGTCTTAATATTTAAGTATGGCCACTAAGTATGAAGTGATCATGATTCTTTGATAATCCTATAAATAATTTTCATCTTCATTTGGCTAGAAAAATTCCTGTTGTAAATTAGGATGCCTTGAATACCATATAGAACTCTAATGAGATTAAAACTTAAAATCATGAGATTCTGCCCTAAATTACTAATTGTGATATTATGCAAGATATTTGGATTGTAGTCCCAATGACCTACTCAAATGAATGAAGCTGAAAATTTCCATAAACCTTACTAGCATGTGTACCTTTAAAACAAATCATCACCATCATCACCAACATTATCATCATCATTATCTTCATCATCATCACAAATGATTATCATTATCTCAATAGGATTCAGGATGTCACATGATGTATTTAGGTATTTCATCTTTCTGGGCTCTGCTTTCTCTGAGTGTTTCTGGCTCCTATTCTAAATACTTCATTATCATTAGTCCCAGTACAAGTACCAGTTGATAACTAGTGACTCAGCATCAGTCAAGTTTCCATCCCTGAAACCTGTCCCTATTTGTCTTTGCCGATATTTAGGTTAGATGTCCAGCTCCCTGGATTATCACATGTATGAGAGTTGGAAGAGAGATTTCTAAAAAGAAAAAATAAACCCTGGCTAGGGTCAGAGACACCAAATGGTCCTTAGGCTCTGATAGGATTCATCCTTAAGCAATAAGCTCTGAGTAATCTCTGAGCACCACTGGCTGTGGCTCAAACAGAAGGAAGGAAGGAAGGAAGGAAGGAAGGAAGGAAGGAAGGAAGGAAGGAAGGAAGGAAGGAAGGAAGGAAGGAAGGATGTTAGGCAAAGGAAAGAGGATCGCATTACTGTGAACTATCATAGTGGATGTGCTCATCATGTATTTGGTTCTTAAAGTATCTCTCTAGGGACATATTTCATATTCCAATCAATTATAATACCACCACCAATAAATAATAATGGTAGCTATCATTGACAGAGAAATTATGATGTGTCAGAACTTTTAAACATTTAGTATTATTGAGTAATTTAATGCCTTCAGTAACTCTCAAATGAGTTTCCATTATCATCTAATTTTAGAAATAAGAAAACCAGGGGCCAGAGAGATAGCATAAAGGTAAGGTGTTTGCCTTGCATGCAGAAGGATGGTGGTTCAAATCCTGGCATCCCATATGGTCCCCTGAGCCTGCTGGGGGTGATTTCTGAGCATAGAGTCAGGAGGAAACCCTGAGCACTGCTGTGTGAGACCCCCTCCAAAGAAAAAAACAAAAACAAAAAAAGAAATAAGAAAATCAGGCATAATATTATTATCATTGTAGTATGGCTATACAATGATAGAGGGGTAAATATTTTAGCCTGGTAATTTGTATTTGATCTGTTAAGTTCTCTTAGCCATATTGTTGTAGGCCTTCAATTAAACACAAGTATATTTGATTTAAACTTGGTATACATTTTTTCATTAATTTAGTCAGTCAACATTTATGGAACATCTCCTTTATGACAGGCATGGGAAATTTAAAGATTAAAAAATAAGTTATTATTTGACTTGAAGCAGAAAGCTTAACTTTGGACAAGAACTGGGTACTGGAAGGAGGCAACATGATACACATAATACCCTAGCAGTAACAATATTTCAAAACATAGTGCCTTAAAGAGAAAAAAACGGTAGAAAATCTGTCATTTAGGCATGATTAGAGGAGGGAAGGCAGGAGGGAAAATTATGGACATTGGTAGAGGGAAATAGACACCAGTGAAATGATAGCTGATTGAACATATTAGAGCCGAAATAATGTGGTGATTCTATAAATAAAGATAATAATTTTTAAAAGTCATTTGGTTTGAAGTAAAATTTTTAACATAACCTTGCCCTACATCAATTTTTAAGTCAAATTAGTCCACTTAGTAATATATATTTAGCATTCATAAATGAAGTTACTTATAAAGTATGCTGTAACCTTGAAAGCAAAGATGATACCTAGAAGTAAATTAATTTAGGATATTTATGGTTAAAGAAATATTCTCTTCTAATGATTACAGAACACAAGCAAGTTCTCAAAATTGTTAGATAACTAGTCTGATGAAGAGATGCTAAGGAATGTGTGATATGAATCTAAATAGATTAGACCCTGATCATGAAGCAATTGATTGCTATGGAAGAGTTTTCCAAGAGCTTCATGCATTTTTTCTAATAGGAAGGCATTAATTAAATAATCTTGAAAAAATCCAATATATAAAATATATAAATAGTGATTATCTTAGTTACAAGGGAGAATAGGCCATACATTTTGAACTTTTCCTTTAAATCAGTGCTAGAACCTGTATGAGAACCAGAAGTTGACAGCAAATTGTCATGAAATTCTTGCTGCATTCAATTCCTCTCTTGATTATTACTGAGTCTTTGCAGATGAGGCTTGCGACTATTATCTATGTCTTTATTAAAAGGAAGGAAGGAAGGAAGGAGCCTTTTTCACAGTAGAGTGTTTTGATCATAGTGGCACTCTGACTTTTCACTGAAATTATCAAAAAAGAAAAAAATGTATTTCCATTTTGGATTGTTTGGAAGAGCAAAGGGAAACACTGTTCCAAGTACATTTAGTTCCTCCCTTCTGAAAGTAGGCAGTTCTCTGAAATAAGTAGCATCACAGACCATAAAACCCTTACCAATATGTTAGCTCTGGACTCACCATTGACTAGGAGCCTAGTCAATAACACAAACTCAGGGTCATTTATGACTAGCATACTGGGGCTGCATCTCTCCCAGGTGGGACTTGCAAGCTCTTTTAGAGTGCTGCTTGGGCTTCAAGGTAGAGTATTATCATAAATATTAGTACATGTTGTGTCAGCCAGGCTTAAACTGGTTGGCTGAAGTAGTAGAGAAGGGACTCCCATTATGCGCCCATGACCTGGGCATGCAGTTACATAAGATTTATTGCCTGAAGGCACCCAGATGTTGCTAGTTTATCTAACTGTCTTGGTGCATGCCTTCGAAGTTTCTGGAACTGGCTACTCTTGCCTAGTTCCTTCTGCCAAATATCTGAAGCTTGTAATGTAAGCCCTTATGTCTAAAACAAAGCACAGTTACAGAAGTGAAACAGCAGCAGTTAATTCTAAACTTAAATACCTTCTAACAACAACAGTAAAAACATCATCCCTTGTCACACACACACACACACACACACACACACACAAACTGATATTGGGACCATAGAGTTAGTACCGGGATTAAGGCACCTACCTGTCTTGCATTCTACCAAACCTAGTTCAAATTCATGGCACCATAAATGGCTCCCAGAACCCTTTTGAGGGCTCCTCTTAACCATAGAGCCAGGAATAGCCCCTGAGCATCACCAGATGTAGCAAAGGAAATTCACTGAGTGCTTATTGAGATGAGAACTGATCTCAAGACTTAATGCAAAATACACTTATCAACAAAAGAACTCCCATTAGGGATCACTGATTTAAAAGCACAAAGACCCCAAGAAACTTCCCTCCGCCCCACAAATAAGAAATGACAGAGTTGAAATTAAGATTGTGCCAGTTTTAGAGTTAGGAGTCCTCCCCATACCCTATGATAGCAGTAAGAGATAGGGAGCATATCTATTAGAGTTACACCCCACTCTCTATCTGGGAATGTTTTCTTTTTTCTTTTCAATTTCCAAAGCTTTAAATTTCTTCTGAATAGAAACATTGCAAGTTTTTTGTCAGGCTATAAAAGATAGGGTATTTGGTGTCTGACACCTCACATGTCCTCATTAATTGATTTTAGGCATTGTCCTTAAAAGATACAGCTAAGCCAGAGTGATAGCACAGTGATAGGGCATTTGCCTTGCACACGGCCAATCCAGGACGAACCTTGGTTCTATCCCCAGCATCCCCTGAGCATGGAGATATTTCTGGGTGCATTGCCAGGAGTTACCTCTGAGTATCACAGTGTGTGCCCCCCAAAAAATGTAAGCAAAAAATAAAAATAAAAAAGATACAGTGAAGGCCTGTGTAGGTCAAACAGTAGAAATGAATTAAGTATATAATTGAAATTCTTTAGATATATTGGGGTAGGATGCTTGCACTATGAAATAACTCATACTTAGATTTAATACTCAACAATACTGATAAAAGTTACCCAATCTTCACTATCTTAGCTTCTAATCTCTTATTCTGTACACATGTAGTTGTTAAGTTGATTTACTATAGAGTCGAATCCAGGAGAGGGAATGGGATAAGACTCTAGCAGCACGAGGCTGAAATTACAGGGATCCACTTGTTTATGAATGAAGAATAAATAAATGTGCTATACTCTAGAATGAGAGCCATAAACAACACAGAGAGAGCACTCATTACTTTCTGCATCTTACATTTCAGTATGTGTGAAAGATATTGTGACCAATAGCTGAACAGTTATTTAAGCAAGTATGATTTCCCCCTCACCCTAGGGAATATTCCAGGAAATTAACTGATCTTTCTTGGTGGTCACTGTGTTCCCTGATAAGTTATAAACCTCATGGGACCTGGTTGACTGTGCTGGTGTTGATTACTTTGGCAGAGAAATATTCATTCCTAGGCTGTTGGAACTTGACCTACGGGTGAATTTGATGATGCATTGACTCTTTGTGCTTTATTTAGGAGCTGTTCAGGTAGATTTCTTGAAAAGATAAAGCAAGCTGATACAATAGAGGATGAGAGTTTTTAAACAGAGCAAATATGAATGTTTTTCAGTCTCCACTCTATCCTACACCTTTGGGCTATTTTTTTTAAATATTTTTTTATTTTAATTATGAGAACAAAGATGCAAAGAAAGAGGACAAGATAGGGTTACAGTGGAAGGAAAGTCACTCATAACATAATTCTCAGAAGAAGTCCCCTTGCTGATATGTTAACTTTGAATTTTCGGCCAACGAACATTAAGATAAATAAAACAGAATCCATGTACAATTACTTGAAAAACAATTACAATTGTTTTTCAAGACCCCAAATTAGAGTATTATGATTATAATATTATATAATTATATACATTATAATGCTTCTTAATAGCACACAAGGCTATCTATAGCCATTAAAACTTATGTAACTCCTTAAACATTAGAGGCATACTATTTTTTAACATTTCCATGTACATGCATATTAGTTTAAGTTAACCTCAAAAATTTAAGTGGGTTTTTTGTAAGGATTAGAGTCAAAGGAGGACAATAAAAAGCGGTGTTAGAGTGGCAATTGTTGTTTGCATAGGCCCACCAAAATATGAGGGGCATGGAAAGAAATAACCTTGACCTAAATACTTAGAGACCCTATCCCTGAAGTTTCCTGGCATAACACCAACTCTAGGTTCCAGGCAAGCTAGATAGTCCAATCCAATACATTGTAGTGCCAACACACTTTTATTTTTTACACAGTCTCTGTTGTTGGTATCATGTTTCTGTATCAAAGATCCTTGAATCTGCATATGCTGCATTGAAGTCAGGATGTGGAGCATCCTCCTGCCTCACCTCGTAATTAAAGGGCTATGCATGAAG
>PVKC010002449.1:0-14545 GCA_004027635.1 Crocidura indochinensis
GTAGGCAAAACACTCCAGGACATTGAGGCTACAAACATATTCAAGGAGGAAAATGCACTCTCCAAGCAGGTGAAAGCAGATATTAACAGGTGGGAGTATATTAAGCTGAGAAGCTTCTGCACCTCAAAGGAAATAGCGCCCAGGATACAAGAGCCTCCCACTGAGTGGGAGAAACTATTCACCCAATACCCATCAGATAGAAGAAATGGACAGACACTTTGACAAGGAAGAAATACAAATGGCCAAAAAACACATGAAAAAATGCTCCACATCACTAATCATCAGGGAGATGCAAATCGAAATGTATATATCTTAACAATTAATATTTGTCATTAGTAACCAAAATGTCTCCCCAAACAAAAGCAAAATCAAAAGCAACATAGAGACTCAACAAGAATTTGAGATCTGTATTATTCTTTTAATTTTTTGTTTTGTTTTCATTATTTTGATGTATAGGTTAAACAGGCACTTCATATAAGTAAAGCTAGATGTCACCAGAGATCTTCATGCCCAGTATGGAGAAAATTTTCTATTCCAAGTTTCTTTGCCTTGCCAGCTTTCTACCCCAAAATAGACACTTGATACTTCTTCAGAACCATGTTCAGTCATGGCAGTTTGAATCGGACCCACCCAACAGGATTCAAATCCCAAGTGACAGACTCACTGACCAATCACAAAGACAGGATTCCTTTCCCCAGTCCAATCATGGCTGACTTTTGGAAAACGTAGTTCTGACAAGAAAAGGCGGGCCAAATGAAAGACAGTTAGGAAAGCAATCCATCTAGCCCCTGAGCTGCAGTTAAGTGGTTTTTCAATATTGGGACTTTACATAATTTTATCAGCAAGATGTCTCTTTCAACGAAATTAACTTTGGACAAACTGGATGTTAAAGGAAAGAGAGTTCTCATGAGAGTAGACTACAATGTGCCCATGAAGAATAACCAAATCACAAACAATCAGAGAATCAGGGCTTCCCTCCCGAGTATAAAATATTGTTTGGATAACGGAGCCACTTCAGTAGTTCTTATGAGCCACCTAGGTAGACCTGATGGAGTTCCCATGCCTGATAAATATTCCCTGGAGCCTGTTGCTACTGAGCTCAAATCCCTGCTGGAAACGGATGTTCTGTTCCTCAAGGACTGTGTGGGTTCAGAAGTGGAGAATGCTTGTGCCAATCCAGCTTCTGGGTCAGTTATCCTGTTGGAGAATCTGCGCTTTCATGTAGAAGAGGAAGGAAAAGGTCAAGACGCTGCTGGAAATAAGCTCAAAGCTGAAAAAGATCAAATAAAGGCCTTCCGAGACTCTCTGTCCAAGCTAGGTGATGTTTATGTCAATGACGCTTTTGGTACTGCTCACAGGGCCCACAGTTCCATGGTGGGAATCAATCTACCCCTGAAGGCATCTGGGTTTCTTATGAAGAAGGAACTGGAATACTTTGCTCAAGCTTTGGAAGACCCACAGAAACCCTTTCTGGCTATACTTGGTGGAGCCAAAGTTGCAGACAAGATACAACTCATCAAAAATATGCTGGATAAGGTTAGTGACATGATTATTGGTGGTGGAATGGCTTATACCTTTCTCAAGATACTTAAGAACATGGAGATTGGTAATTCCCTATTTGATCCAGAGGGAGCCACAATTGTCCGGGAAATCATGGACAAAGCTAAGACTAATGGTGTAAAAATTACCTTCCCGGTGGACTTTATCATTGCTGACAAATTTGATGAGAATGCCAACGTTGGTAAAGCCACTGTAGCATCAGGTATACCTACAGATTGGATGGGCTTGGATTGTGGTCCTAAGACTAACAAGAAGAATGCTCAAGTAGTGGCCAAAGCCAAGCTAATTGTGTGGAATGGACCTTTAGGAGTATTTGAGTGGGAGGCTTTTGCTACCGGAACCAAATCCCTCATGGATGAAATTGTGAAAGCAACTTCCAATGGCTGTATCACTATTGTAGGTGGCGGGGATACTGCTACTTGCTGTGAAAAATGGAATACTGAAAATAAAGTCAGCCATGTGAGCACTGGAGGAGGTGCCAGTCTAGAACTTCTGGAAGGCAAAGTTCTTCCTGGAGTAGATGCTCTCAGCAACCTGTAGTTGACAATGGTGTCTTTGCTATTAGTCCTTGTCTTGAATTCAGAATCTTGGATTCAACTTTGTGCTTTTGAATTGAATTTGACTTTGGGTCTAAACTCCATTTATGTCAAAACCAAGGCAATAATTGAGGGGTTGGCTACTTAGGAACTCATCATCAACATAGCACTGCAGCTCATGCTCTTTTATCTATTTGTTTATTCATTTGAACATCACCACTGTGAGAGCGAGGGTAAATGTTCTCCTAACTTGTCTATTAAAGTGAATTGAAAACGCTAATTTTTCTTTTTTAACTTAGCCCAACTTCGTTACTGTTTCACTACTTAAAACAAAAAAAAAAGGGAAGGGTAGAAATGAAAACTATCAAAAAATGTCTATATAACTCAAAAAGTTGAATAACTCACATACAAAATTCATGATTTACTAAAGAAGTGTATTTATTAAACCCAAGATAATTAGAAGTTGAATTCCATTCAACAACAATAAAAATGTATACATATATATTAAGAATACACACAAATATCTCAGAATAGTTACTATAGATTTAATCTAGCTTTAAAATTATATTTAGGATATACTATTTAAACTATATATATATATAAATTAATTCCTAGAACTATGTTTTTGATATAGAGATAAACATGTGTAATTTATATATAAACAACTTAGCCATGGAGACACATAAACATCCAATTTTGTTAGAAAATAGAATACAATGTTCTTTAGAAGGAGGGGATTTGTGGGAGGAAAAGAAAGAGGTAGAATAGAAATAAAACAAGGACATGATGGGATGTCGTGTGTTCTTTGGTCATAGTGAAGTTGAAGTAGTTTTATGCATCAAAAAATATAAACATTAACAGTATTATAACTATGGTTATAGATTACATTATATATAAATTTTTAAATATAATCAGAGATGTCAAGAAATAAAAATACTATTTGGAAAGCATTTTGCCTAGTACATAGCAAAGAACCAAAAAGGAACCAAATGACCAAGCTATAATTGGTTTTATATCATAACCTCATATTAATACATATTTTTAATATTATAATATTTGAGTCTAAAAATATGATGTTAATTCACTTGAAAGTTTTATTTTTAAGACAGTTTTGCATTTATGCTACTATGGTATACTTACTACTTTGAAAAGAAGAAGCTAGTAAATATGAGTGACAATATATTTTAACGTGACTAAATGTAGTTTTTTTAAATATATTTTATCTAAAGTTTGATAGTCTTAATGATGTACACTTTTCTCTGAGTAATCATTTATGGAACTCATAATAGGTCAAATTTAAAAGTGTTTTCATTAGAGAGGAGTGAGATCATAGTGGTAAAGCATTTGCCTTGCATGCTGCCTACCTGGACAGACCCAGGTTTCATTCCCGGCATCCCATATGGTCCCCCGTGCCTGCCAGGAGTGATTTCTGAGAGCAAAGCCAGGATTATCCCCTGAGTGCCACAGGGTGTGATCCAAAAAGAAAAATAAAAAAAAAGTGTTGCTTAATTTTTCTTAGATACACTACATATATATGCAAAAAATATAACTATAATAAGAGTTCTCACTTTAAACAGACTTTGGGGACTGGAAAACAGTATAGTTGATAAGGCATTTGTCATACATGTAGCCTATGATGGTTCAATTTCCAGAAATATATATGATCTTTAAACCTCTACTATGAGTGATTATTGAGTACAGACTCAAGTGTCAGTCCTGGCATAGCCAGGTGTGATCCGAACACCCCTAAATAATAAAACAAATATGTTTTGCTTATCATGAATAAAAGAAATTTGTTAATTGTAATTAAAACATGTTCTGTCAGTGAGTCTAAATTTGAGAACTCCCTGAACTATTTTTTGTTTGTTTTGGTTTAAGTTTTCAGGCCACACCTAGCACTTCTCAGGGTTACTCCTGGCTCTGCATTCAAGAATTATTCTGGCCATGACCAGGGGACCATATGGGATGCCAGAGATTGAACGCAAGTCTGTTGCAAGTGCCCTACTCATTATACCATCCCCCTGACTCCATAACTCCCTAATTAGTGGCATTAATATCTTGAGTAATTTAACTTTGTTCTCTCAAAATAACTTTTTAAGTGTTTCTGTCCCCCAAATTTGGCCATCAATGAAATTTGTCTCGTCTCCTGTTCACCACTGACATATTTGGAAGCAGATGTTGGAGTATTGAGTTATAGTTGGGTCATAATGGACAAAACATTTATAGATTTCTCCTTGCTACTGTGATTTAAAACACCCAGAACTTATTTATGTACCCCAAATCTATAGTCCTTTGAAGATCAGACTAGTGATTTTTTCAGTTTTCTGAAGAAAAAGTACTTTTCATCTATTTAATTTCACATGAAAGAAAATCACCCCTAAAATATTTATCCTCCACACAAACAATAAGAACAACAACAACAACAAAACAACAACAATTTTTAGTACTTATTTCTGTGGGTCCTACTTTTAACTAAATTACTTCTTTTCTGGTCTCACTTCTCTTCAAATTTTTCTGATTTGGTGGGGCCTCTGGAAAGGCAAGTAAGAGTGAAATGACAATACCAATAATTAATATAATCACATTTTTGCTAAAAATTTCAAATGGGAGATTCTCAAGAAAATGTGTGCATAATAATCTTTTTCTCTTGTATATGCATTGAGATGGTTAGCTCTTCCAACTCTGAAATAACTCATTTTCCTGCTCTGGTAGCTAACTTAGGATGCTAATAACAGTCGATCATTTCCGACTATAAATTTTTGTTGCAGTATTTTACCCAAAAATAGCATGTCAACTATTTCCATTCTAGGTAAGCATAAGTTATTTCTTCAACACATATCCACATTTCTCTTTTTGGATAAAACTCTCTCTCTTTCTCTCTCTCTTATATCTATCTAAGTGAATTAAAAAGAAAAAAACCTTGACCTAAAATAAACAGCATGGAACCATAAAAATGTTGATATTTATCTTTCCAAACATTTTCTTTGTAGTTCTTGGCATATTAGAATTATGCTCTGCCTACTTATTTTAGTACCACAGATTTTCTTCCAAAAGGATACAACATAAAAATAATTACCAAATTCCATCCTTCAATGTTGCTTTACTTCCTTCTATCTGACTCCAAGTAAATGTCATCTTTTATGGGTTTTAGTAAGGTAAAGTCATACATAGAAATAGCACTTTTACTTTGGTCAGTTTATATATTTTTGCTTCCCCAATCAAAAATTCCTTGTAAACGACTTTCAGTAAAGAATGGAAACTTTTTTTTTTGTTTGTTTGTTTGATTTTTGGGCCACATCAGGGAGTGCTCAGGCCTTACTCCTGGCTCTGATCTCAGGGACAACTCCTTCCGAGTTCAGGAGACTACACTGGGTGCCAAAGATCAAATCCGGGTTGGCCATGTGTAAGTCAAATATCTTACCCATTGCACTATTGCTTCTGCCTTGGGAATTTTTGTTGGTGGGGCCTGAGCAGTGGCGTAGCACTAGGGTGTTTGCCTTGCATGTGATTGATCCAGGACTGATCACTGTTTGATCCCAAAGTCCCACGTGGTCCCCTAAGCCAGGAGCGATTTTTGAGTTCATAGCCAGGAATAACCCCTGAGCATCACGGGTGTGTCCCCAAACTAAACAAAACAAAACAAAACAAAATTTTTGTTGGTGAGGCCTGGGAGATAGCATGGAGGTAAGGTGTTTGCCTTTCATGCAAAAGGTCATCGGTTCGAATCCCGATGCCCCATATGATCCCCCGTGCCTGCCAGAAGTAACCCCTGAGCACTGCTGGGTGTGACCCCTCCAAAAAAAAATGCTTTTTGTTGGTGACAAAAGACAAAGGTGCGATTCTGTAGGTAACTAATAGTTTAGAAGACGAGGCGGTATATACATTTTATGACTGAAATCCAGTACAAATGAACATGTGTGTAACCATGGTTCCCAATAAAGAAAAATTTTAAGCAAAAGAGTTGCTAAATGTTTTAGAGGATAAAATACACAAATGTTAAAAGGAAATTGACTCTTTTCACTTGTGGCATTCATACTGTCCATGTTAAGTAGACACTTCTTATTCAGTTCATTCAAGAACCAAGTCTACCAAAATTAGTTTGCCAACATCTGCTTTTGAATTTCAGATCAAATTTTCAGTGAAAATGCAATTGTTGACATTCATTAGCTTTTTAATAAGAAACGTATAATCCTTGGGAAGCATTTAATTTTTTATTATTTTTAATAATATTCTTTATTTAAGCACCATAATCACAAACATGTGTGTAATTTGGGTTTCTGTTATAAAAAAGAACACTCCCCTTCACCAGTGCAACCTTCCAACCAACAAGCTGCAGCCAACTGAAGGAGCAAGACCTGCTTGAAGATAGATGGTTCAACAAATCTCTGTTCATAATAGTGCTTTTCTATATTATAGCAAATGGATGAATTACAATTGATTGACTAGTTCTACTATCTTTTTGATACATTGTCAGGACATATGAAAAGTTACAAAATAGTTAATAGATTTTTTTCCACAATAAGCACATTTTCTTTAAAAAATTATACCTGTAAACCTATGGTTATAATCTAAAAACTTGCTAGATTATGAGCTATAACAATAATATGTGATTTATAAGACCCTTCATTTTTTCCTCACCATTTCAAAAAGTATGGTATCACAAATAGCTCTAAGAGGTGAATTAATAGATTCTCCCAGAAGGCAGTTATTCTTAAAAACTAACAAGATAAGATGTATCAGAATTAGTATTTTGAAAAAACATATACCTTGAGAATTAGTAATCATTCTTTATTCAGTTTTTTAATTAAATACACATATAAAACAGCTTAGGCTCTCTGAACTGGTCAAAGATCTTTCTGTCTTCAACTCCTTCCCACTAATATCCCCACTCAAGATAGTTAGGATTACTCTTTGAATCTAGCCTAACAGTTCCTTTCTTAAATTCAACAATCCTTTGAATTAACTACAAATTTAGATAACTTTACCAAGCTTTATACTTTTGAACATCTACATGACTGTTAAAATAAGTCAAGAACTTAAATTATTACTTTACTTCCTTGTTAATATTTTAATAGTATAGACTGGACAGTAATTTTTCTTAAAAACATTGTACAGTGTGCACTCTGTTGTTTTGCTGCATTTACAATTGAATATTAATAGGATACAATATTTTCATTGTAACTATGCCAACATAGAAGCCTGTTGCCATTTTTGTCTCTTAAATATTTTTTGTTTCTAAGGAAGGCTGAACTATATATTTCTTCTTCCATTTGAGTTAATGAAGAGTATTCATGGTTATCAAAATATCTAAGTAGCTTTAGAACTTTGAAATGGTCTATATCCATGTTGTGTAAAAATTCACAATACAGAAATCAAAGATATAGTGCAGAAGTTAAGGTACATTTTTTTAGATGACTGACCCTGGTTTAGACCACAGTAATGCATATGATCCTCTGAGCACGGCTAGAAGTGGTCTCTGAAAATAGAGTAAACTCAAAGGTCTAATGGGAATAACTGTGAAATGAAATAGAAAAAGCACAATATGTAATAGTGCAATCTTAATAATATAATTTATATTATAAATCACATCTATTTATGAACAGAAGAAATGGCATGTCAAGCATACTTTCTTACAAAAGAATGATGAAATTATGAGATTTACTGTGATTTGGATGGAATTGCATGATATCATGTCAAGTAAATTGAAAGGAGAAGGATAAATAACATATATTCTCATTTGTCTCTGGTATATTGGGAATGAAAGATATTAAGATGGGTAAAACCTTAGTCCTGGGCTCCAGAAATGAAAATGCCAAGGAAGAAAATAGGAGGGACAAAATGTGAGAAGGCAGTATGGAGATGATAACTGCATAATTATAAGGGACCTTGAATTTGTTAATAGTGTAAAAGTGAGGTGCTTGTATGCATTAGAACATGGGGCTGGAACAATAGTACAATGAATAGGACATTTTCCTTGCATGAAGTTTACCAGCTTTCAATTCCCAGCATCCTCTATGTTACCCAAAGTCAGCCATGTGTGATTTCTGAGCAGGAGGAATGCCTGAGTGCTACTGCTCAATGTGGCCCTCAAACAAAAACAAAAACAAAAAAAGTCATGAGAATCAACACTACTCTAAACATGAGCCCCAAGCTACAATAGTTAAAATTCAAAATGTTTCCCTTAAGGAGCCATGTCTGATGTTCCATCATTAATACAAATACCTATGTGTGTAACAACAAATAAATTTTATATTTATATACTATATCTATCAAATATATTCTAGAAATCATCTATTTTTTTCTGAGGGATGATTGATTTTCTTGTTCACACATTAAGCATACATGTTCAAATATTATTTAAGGGACTATTCTTTACCTAGTAAAACACAATAAGCAAATGCTATTATAATAAATACTATGCAACTCAAATGATATAAGCAAATTACATGGAATGTAAAATAATGTGCTCATAGTATAAATAATATTTTTGAGGCATATAAATCATATAATTTTAGAGTGTACTTACTGTGTTTTATTCTAATAGAATCATAGGTTATTATTTGTTATTTCCCAACTACTCAGATAAGATATTTTATGGAAATATTGTTGACTTATAATACTGTATATGATTTTAAGAGTACAAGTTTAGACCTTTATTATTAATTTTATCATTCTATGTCCACCACCAAAATACCAGCACCATTTTTCTATATCTATGAGCCACTGTATCTATTGCCCTAACCTCTCCTGCTCTGATATCAATAGTTCTTAAGGTATATAAAATATTGTCAGTATATTAGGGTTTTCTTTGTCTTTGGTTTATTTTATAGGGTCACTTCTAGGGGGCCTTTGGAAGCTGGGCTCATTCTTGTAGTTACGTGGGATAGAAGAGCCTTGCTAAGGTTGTGAAGGCATGTACTTGCTCTTTACTTTGATTCATCCTGGACCTTCAACTCAGTTTTATATGTTCCTTTTTTGTTTGTTTGTTTATATAGTAAATAAAATTAAAATAAAATAGCTTTTGTTTCTATAATGGTTTCATTATGTTCTATAAATACTGCCATGTGGTTTTTGGGGGAGGAAGAAATGATAAAAGGAGAGATTAATGAGAACATGTTCTTCTATGATCAAATATTAACTATATTACTTTCTCACAATACTTCCTTATTTTTATGATGTTCTTCATGTGACTTTAGAGATAAATAGGGAGTTTATGGGAATGTTTGTCAAATATTCTAGGTAAATTGGAGATGGGTCAAGATGGACAAATAGGAGAACCCAAAATTATCTTTTCCTGAGATCATGGCAAGTTTATAACAAACTCTACTTTAACTGCCATTAGTTGAACTAGATCTCTAACCTGAACTAGCAGGGTTTTTTTTTATCCAAGAGACAAAAACAGCCAGGTGACTAGAAATTGAAAGATACCTTTTCCAAGAAAAATATGTTGCATGCTCTGGCAATATATACGAACAGAAAAAGATTTTTAAGATGTAAAAATATATTCTGAAGAAGTTTTGAAATTTGTGTCAAACACCCAGTCACCCAATATTATTGTCTTTTACTTATTTTAGTTTTGTATTTCAAAGGAAAAAATGAATAGAGAACAAGAACTACTGTAAACTAGGATTAGCATTGTGACCAAGAATTGCCTTGGTGACTTCTCAAAATTTTGTGATAGGAACACTAGAAGATTATGTATCAGAACTCACTTGTTTTACTAGAATTTTTTAATGTAAAAAAAAAAAAACGGAGAACTGCACCTATTCCTCAAAAAAATTCTCTGATAAATGTAGATATAAATATTGTTGGTACTATTTTGACAAACTAAATTCAATAATATGCTCAACTAATTATGATGAATCATCAAGTAACATTTATACAAAATTCAAGAATAGTCCAACATACACAAGTCAACTCATGAATTAAAGCACTTCAACAGAGGCCAAGATAAAAGTGGTTTGGTGTGATTATTTTACTTGTGGAAAAATGCATCAATTTATACAAAAATAACTTATAATAAAATATAATGTGTTTCTGATGAAAAACTCTCAAGAAAACGGAGATACGAGAATACCTCATACATCCATCAATAATATAATTTCTCATGATGAAAAAGTCAAAAAATTTTCTTTTAGTATCAGGAACATGAGAAGAATGCTCACTCCCTTCACTATTATTTGGTATAATATTAAGAATAAAAAAAGGGTTCAAAATTTTATATGTAGTAAAACTTTGACTATATACAGAAAACAAGATGATTATATTTGAAGACCCTAAAGATTCCACCAAAAATGAGTAGAAATTACTGATAAATACAGACTTTAGTTGAAGAAAATATCAACATATATTTATTTGATTTTATTTTAAAAATAATTAATTAAGGTACATAAAATTAAAAACATTTGTACTCATTATTGTATCAAAAATTAAAGTACCTTATTTAATAAAATAAGTATAAAACTTGTAAATCATAATTATATCATTAAGCTATATTATAAATTAAATTATATTATTTTATGTTATATGTAATGTTTATTGTTATATTATATATTATATATAAATTATATTATAATTATACATCATTATCATTAAATTATATGTCACAATTTAAAGAATAGACAAATACATCAGAAAACAAAAATTAATCAATGTGTTCAAAGTTAGAAAATAAGAGCTAACTCTATCATCAGTTGCAATTTCATGCTAGTACATATAGAAAATCTTAGAAGCTTTACACCAAACTCTTAGATATAATAAACCAATACAGCAAGTTTGAAGGCTACAAAATAAACGTGAATATCTGGAATTTTTAAGGCAAATTTGAACTTGCATAAAAATGAAAAAATTTTTAAAAGTCCAAATTATTAGATTTCTTGATATCAACATAATAAATAAAGGGTACGAAGCGATAGCACAGTGGTAGGGCATTTACCTTTCACGCAGCTAATCAAAGACGGATGGTTGTTTGACTCCCATCGTCCCATATGGTCTTCCAAGTCAGGAGTGATTTCTGAGCATATGTAGCCAGGAATAACACCTGAGCTTCACTGGGTGTGGTCCAAAAAACTAAATAAATAAATAAAAGACTGTTGAAGTTAAAAAATGCATGCAAAAGGATAGTAGTTCGAAACCCAGCAAACCATATGGTTCCCTGTACCTGCCAGGAGCGATTTCTGAGCACAAAGCCAGGAGTAACCTCTGAGAGAAGCCAGGTGATTTTCTCAGACCAGGAAATACTTGTCATAGCAATTAGATAAGAATTAGATATCAAATGATATCTATTTAATCTCTTACTGTGAAGGACTATACAGAGAAAAACTAAAAGTATTGCTTCAGAAAGAAAAGAGGCACGTCAGGAGAAATGAAGTTATGAAATTTTTCTAGACATAGATGTTCATGGAATCTAATATGCTGAGTGAAATAAGTCAGAGAGAGAGATGCAGTATAGTTTACCTCATCTATGGGTTTAAAGAAAAATAAAAGATATTTTTGCAATAATTCTCAGAGACAAAGAGAGGAGGACTGGAAGGTCCAGCTCACTACGTAAAGCTCATCACAAAGATTGGTGAGTACAATTAGAGAAATAACTACACTGAGAACTATCATAACAATCTGAATGAATGAGGGAAGTAGAAAGCTTGTCTAGAGTACAGCCAGGGGTGGAGTGGGGAGTAGAGAGATTTGGGACATTGGTGATGAGAATGTTGCACTGTTGAAGGGGGGTGTTTTTTACATGACTGAAACCCAACTAGTTACAATCATATTTGTAATCAAGGTGTTTAAATAAATATATTAATAAAAATAAAGAAAGAAAAGAGACACAGGAAATGGAAACACATAATCTGTTCATGGATTGGGAAGAATAACATCATTAAAATGGCAATACTCCTCTAAGCATTTTTCAGATGTAATGAAATCACTCTAATGATACCAATGGCTTTCTTCAAAGAAGTGTATCAAACACTCTGAAAATCATTTGAAACAATAAGTGTTCATGAATAGCTCAAGAAACCCTGAGGACAAAGAAGACTAGAGGCATCACTTTCCCCAATTTTAAGTTGTACACAAAGCTTCAAATTGTGAGCCAGTCCTTCCAGCCCTTCCAGTCCTTAACTTTATTGTCTCTGGGTCTATTTGAAGCTCACCACAAAGAATGGTGAACTCTGTTAGGGAAATAACTTCACTAACAACTAACATGACAATCTTAAAGAATGAGAGAAGTAGAATGCCTGTAGTGAATACAGGCAGGAGTGGGGGAAGCGGGGGGCATTGGTGGTGGGAATGTTGCACTGGTGATGGGGGTGTTATGTTTATAACTGAAACCCAACTACAAACATGCTTATAATCATGGTATTAAAATAAAGATTTATATTAAAAAAGAATGCAAATAAGAGGGCAAAAATCATAGAAAAAATTGCACACAAAACAATAGTAATTAAAGGAGCATGGTATTTGAATAGACATACCCTCAGATTACTGGAATAGACTTCAGTATTCTGAGATTGACAGGTATACAATTAATTAATCTTTGATAAATGGGTAAGAGACACAAAATGAAGCAAGGAAAGCCTCTTCAACAAATGGTGTTGGAATAACTGCTCAGCCACATGGAAAAAAAAAACACCTCAGACTTCTATCTTGCACCATGCACAAAGGTAAAAATAAAATAGATTAAAGGCCTTCATTCCAGATCCAAAATTACATGGTATATAGCAGAGAATATAGGCATAGCACTCCTTGAAATTGATACTAAAGGCATGGTCAGGGAAAAAACACCACTGTCCAAGCCAGAAGAAGCAGAGATAAACAAATGGGACTATATTAAACTGAGAAACTTCTGCATTTCAAAGGAAACAGTGACTAGGATACAAAGGCCATCCAGAGAATTGGAGAAACTATTACTCATCTAATAAGGCACTAAAACCTAAGCTATGCAAAGCATTGATAGAACTCAACAAGAAAAACATCTAACCCATCAAAGAATGGGAAGAAGAATTTAACAGAAATTCCCTCAAAAAAAAAAAAATCAAGATGTCCAAAAGGCACATGAAAAGATGCTCCATATCACTAATCATCTGGGAGATGTAAATCAAAACAACAATGAAGTATAATCTCATGCCATAGAGACTGGCACATATCACAAACAACAAGAACAATCAGTTCTCATGTGAATATGGGGAAAAAGGAACTCTCATTCATCATTGATGGAAATGCTATCCAGTTTAACAATTTTGGAAAACAATATGGATATTTCTCAAAAAACTGGAAATTGAGCTCCCATCTTATCAGCACTACCATTCTTAGGGATATACACTAGGAATGCAATAGAAAGGGACTAAGATAACGCACAGAGTTTGAATTGCACGCTGCAGGACAGACCAGGGTTTTATTTCCAGCATCTCTTATTGTCCCCAAGGCCAGGCTTGATTTCTGAACTCAGAGCTGTCAAGAACCTCTGAGCCTCACCGGGTGTTACCATAAAATAATAAACTAAAATAAAATAATAATGTAATTTTAAAAAATCACAAAACAAAAATGGCCTCTGCATCCTTATGTTCAATGTAGCATTATATACAATAACCAGAATTTAGAAGCAACTCAGGTTCCCGATAACAGATGAGTGGCTACAAATTTGTGGTTAATCTACACAATGGAATACTATGCAGCTGTTAGCAAAAGATGAAGTCACGAAATTTTCCTATACATGGATGTGGGGAGATTGTTATACTGAGTGAAATGAGTCAGAAGAAGAGAGATAGATACAGAATAGCCTCACTCATCTGTGTGATATAAGAAATATAAAGGACAGGATAGTAATAATATCCAGAGACAATAAAGATGAAGGATGAAAGGATCAGCCCATGATACTAAGCTTACACAAAGAGCAGTGAGCATAGTTAGAGACTAAATACACTGACAACTACCATGACAATGATAGTGAGAGAAGGAGAGTTGCAATGCCTGTCCTAAAGTCAGGTAGAGGTGGGGAGGGAGGGAATTGGGAAATATAGGTGGCTGGAAGTTTGCATTGGTGAAGGGTGATGTATATTCAATGACTGAAACTCAACTATGAACATTTCTATAACCATGGTGATTAAATTAAGAAATTATTCAAAAAATTAATACTGGAATGGAATAAAGATCATGATTATTATATCCATTTACTATTACATTTTAGCTAAGGTAATTCATTTTAATGTCTGGCATCTTTTTTCTGGAAATGTGTATGATCCATGTGCTTCAGCTTCTCAAAGTACAAGAATACATCTTCCCCCCTCTCTCCTTTTTTCCTTCCTTCCTTCCTACTTACATTTTTCTTTTTTCTTCCTTTCCTTCTTTCTTTCTCTTCCTTCTTTCCTTTCTTCTTCCTACCTTCTTTCTTCCTTCTTTCTTTCTTCTTTCTTTCTTTGCTTTCTTTTTTCTTTCTCTTTTCATTCTTCTATTAT
>PVKC010002449.1:14645-43521 GCA_004027635.1 Crocidura indochinensis
TTTCTTTCTTTCTTTCTTTCTTTCTTTCTTTCTTTCTTTCTTTCTTTCTTTCTTTCTTTCTTTCTTTTTTTTTTTGCTTTTGTTTTTGGGTCACACCGGCTGTGCTCAGGGGTTACTCCTGGTTCTACACTCAGAAATCGCTGCTGGCAGGCTCAGGGCACCATATGGGATGCCGGGCTTTGGTTTTTGGGTCACATTCGGCAGTGCTCAGGGGTTACTCCTGGCTCCGTGCTCAGAAATTGCTCCTGGCAGGCACAGGGGACCATATGAGGCACCGGGATTGAAACCGATGACCTTTTGCATGAAAGGTAAACGCCTTACCTCCATGCTATCTCCCGGGCCCCGGGATGCCGGGATTTGAACCACCATCCTTCTGCATGCAAGGCAAACACCCTACCTCCATGCTATCTCTACGGCCCCTTCTTTTCATTTCTTTCATTTATTATTCTTATTTATCATTCTATTCTTGAAATTAGCATGGTAATAAACAGAAAAGATTTATCTTAATAGTGCTGTACTTTATAAATAGGGAAAACAAACATGCATTAATTTTAAAGATAAATAATAAAAAATAACTGGACCATTAGATAAAATATTTAACATTTTATACAATACAGAAAAATCATTTTAATAATCAGGATGTTTCTTTTTCCTGACAAACTAAGCCAAATATTAAATCTACATTGTAAACTGCAGAAAGGAAAGAAGACTAAACAGGATACAGGATATCTAAATATTAGAGGTATACCACTGAATTCTTCTATAATCAAGGAGAAGATATATTGCAGTTTATTGGAAATAAATATTCTAGATTTTGTAATGACATATACATACTTTCTTAATACATGAAAACACAATTTTTATTAATATATACTGGTTTGTGTATATGAATATATAAAGACCACAAAGATATTTCTATGGTAGTTGAGAGTGACATATACATGTATTCTTTTTACGTGAAAAAATGCAAATATTATTAAAATACACTGGTTTATGTGCATATGTATAAAAACCACAAACAAAGGTATTTCTAAGATGCTCATCATTGTTTTATTAGAGATTCTAAGTATGTAAACACTTGAGCTGGAGACATGGCTCAATACATTTAGTACATACTTTGCATACAAGAGGTCCGAATTTTATTCCTAATACCACATGGTCTTCCAACTACATCTGGCAGAAATTCCCTAGCACTAGCCTGAAAGTAATTCCTGAAAAACATCAGGTGTAGCAGATAAATTAATAAATATTTAAGCAATTATTGTTAGCATTGTTACAATGATCTGTCTGTATCAGTACACAAAGGGTTCAAAAAATTTTAGAAGGTCAAATTTCTTGAAAAGAAGTATTTAAAGAAAACCATATCTTAAACAATTTTGGATCATATCCAGAAATGTGCCTAACCTTTGGGTACCTGCAATCTGTCAACATCCTTAGCAATATTTGTGTTGGATATATTCTTAAACATATTGAGCCATATTCTTTTTGAGTTTCGTAAATGTTCTTGGCCATTAATGCCTGTTTGATGTATGAAAGTTTCAATTTATATTGTTCATTAGTGATGAAAGAGGTCAACTTGTCACCACTGAGGTCTTGGCATAAGCAGTCTTTATCCATTTTATGTTGACAAAACTCTAGTAATATTTTCTTATTTTGTAAAATTAGTAGAACAAGAATGCCTCTTGTGCAATTTACCAGCTTTTCCTTTCGATGTTGCCAAAAGACTAGTAATATTTAATTATTTGGTTGGCATAGTAAAACAATAAATATTTTTATTCAATTGATAGTTGCTGTTGTAATATCTTGCAATATATATTTTATGTATTAATAGGTTCCATTTCCTCTTAGTAGTACTGTGGTTTAGTTACTTTTGGAAGCTGTAGTATTTAAAAATGATCTAACTCATTACAGGACATGAACAAGTCTTCATTGAGTTCACTTACTAAATGACTTGTACTCTCTAATTTAGGAAGGAATTCGGTTTGATTCCCCTGCAACCCATATGGTGCCCCAAGCCAGGAGAGATTTCTGAGTGCATTGCCAGGAGCAACCCCTGAGAGTCACCCGATGTGGCCCCCACAAACAAAAAAAAAAGAAATTAACACAAATTTCACAATTCAGAAAACCCTCTGCATACCCATGTTCATTGCAGCACTATTTACATTAGCGAATTTTGGTAACAATCCAAGTAAGTGATGAAGAACATAAAAGTGGATAATGAAATTATAGTATGTCTATACATTGGAATACTACACAGTTGTCAGGGAAAGTGAAGTCATGAAATTTGCTTATATATGGATGTATATGGAAAACATTATGCTGAGTATTATGCAGAGGGAGAGGGATAGACATAAAATAATTTTAATTATTTTGTGATATAAGGACAAAAAGTAGTATAGTAATAATGTTCACATACATCAGAGATGAGAGCCAGGACAGATCAGTACACTTAGGGTAGAAAGGGAAGTACAAATACAATTATAGATGGAAATGATAAGTCTGGAAAACTCTGGGTACTGAATGAAGATTAAGAGATATTTATGATACCCCTTCATTAACAATAGTGTAATTCAGAACATTTAACTGGAAAAAATGCTGTAAGAGAGGGAGAAATATTGATGTGATAAGAGAGAGAGAGAAAGAGAGGGAGAGAAAGAGAGAGAGGAGAAAGAGGAGAAAATTGCCATCAGGAAGAGTGGGAGGAAAATTGGGGACATTATTGGTGGGAAATGTGCTTGTGGGAAGGGTAGTTTACATTTTAAGGCTAAAACTCAATCATGAACAACTTTATAACCATAGTTTTTAAATAAAGGAAAAATAATTTCCCACACACTTAAGTATTTTTAAGTTAACACATTTGTTTTAAGACAAAATAAATAAAATTTAATAAATGTCTGTTCTAGAGTTTATAATCTATACTTTCCCTACAATATTTTATATCTGATCACAAAAATTCAAGAAAATGTGAAAGTATAAAATTATGCATCAATATATCAACCTTAGTCAAAGATATAAATTAATGAAACTTTTCATCACTTTTTTGAAGAATGCAAAATTATTATATAAACAATAAATTAACGTGATAATTTTGTGTCCACAAAGCTCACATGTTTAATTTTTAAATTCTAAGAAGAATATATAGATGAGTAGATAAAACTCTGAAGATCACTGTATTTTTCACCTATCACTCATCACTTATTACCAATTTTTTTATATTGTATTATTTAAAAAAGTACTCCTACGAGACTAATTACTTTCTTTGGCAATTGGTGTAGAATACACAAAATATTGGAACATTTATCAACAAGCCCACTTACCTTCCTTCAGAATTTATCAAAATTTTTATCATTATAGCTCAGTCTACCTATGTTTTTAACAATTATTCTAAATAGAAACCACATGACAAGGACAATTTAGTTAATAACCTACTACAAGATTTTGAAGCCTGCTCATTTGTAATTCAGTTAGCTTTCTTTTGAGTGTATTTGGATAAGTGTGTGTGTGTGTGTGAGTGTGGTCTTATATTTTACATATTCTTATATATTCTACATATTCTTTGGTCTTATATATTCTATATCTGAAGGCATCTCATCATTAAGGATTAGAAAAATATCTGGTTAACTAATATATGTAAGAGAAACAGTTAATGGAAAGTGAACACATTTAAGCAGGATCCAGCCTAGAGATAGTATTATGTTAAGTTACAAGTTTAGCATGCACTAGACCAGAGGTAGAGACTTTGAAACACATGCACTCATGTGAATCACTGGGTACAATTCAAGAAAAGCCCCAAGCTTTGCTTGGTGACAAGGATAGTACTTAGAACTACAGGTAATGAAGGATCAATTGACTAATTAGCCATGAATGGCAGACAGGATCCTGAGTAAGCACCTCTTGACAAGCCCCATTTTCTCACTGTACATACAGAAAGAAAAACATGAAAGTCAAGACAGATTTTCATCAACATAAGATCAAAACAGGGAAAAGGGGAAAGAAAACTCACACTCAGTGCGAGTCTCAGAAAGATCAGTTTAAGACACACATTTCCATTGATCCCCATAAATTTTTGGGAGTGTTATTCACAGGATAGACGGGTACTATTTCTGCCAAATTTGAAACATTTCATTATATAATTCATGGGCTCTAAAACTAGGCAGATGTGACTAGACAGTCAATGGTAGCATTCTCCACTGTTTCATCATGTACCAAGGCTAGACTTCATGACTTCATAGGTTTTATACAAGTACACCAGACCTAATCCCTACTTTCTTATATCTATTGGAGCACATATTTCCTACAGAACTACCCATGTTGTTTTGGATAAGAATACAGTTTGTTGTACACTACCATAATGACATGAACCAAGCTAATAGTATTTAATAAATGTAATTATATTCATATACATTAAACAAAATGTAAAGCCTACTTAATTTTGTTTCAAGTGCCATTGTCCCCAGCCTACAACATGATGGCTGATTCCCAGCAGGATCTCTGTGGTGCAGGCCTAACATCCCCACCAAAAAAAGGAGTACAGTCCTGGAAGACACTGTTGAGAAAAGGCCAGTTGTGTCCTAGGTTAGTGGTTGGCAGGATAGCAAAAATGAGCTGATTAAATATTAATGTATAATGAAAACTAACAGTTCTAGTACATAAAAACAAACAGTGTGTCTTTGACCCTTGCATTAAAACGAGGATTGCCTGAACAAACCCTATTTAGCCTAAGCTCCTGGAAAAATCTACAATAATATTTTTCTCAAGCTGGTAGAATCAACAATATGTTTGACCAGTTACTTAGTGGTGTGTAAGTTATGAGAATATTTGATTTTTAAATTACATCTGCTCCCCATTTTTTACAGTAGTTCCTTGGTATAGACTTCATAGACAATGGGCTTGTATTTTATTAATAGTTGACTAACAAAAATAATATCAGAGGAAAGATTAAGTATATTTCTGATTTCTCTTTATAGTAAGTGAAACTGATGACAAAGAATTTGTAACATAAAATGTTTATATGGCTGTCTAATGGTTGTGCTTATGTCCTATACATAGGTACAACTATATATAAAAGTACTCAAATAGCCATAATTTTAATAACTGTAGTTGATATTTCATCTATAACTCTATACTCACAAATACCACATTTAAGTGAGGATACTCGAATATATTATAAAACAATTTTTCTCAAGATTTTGAGATTTTGAGTTTTTTTTAACTTTGGACTCTTACAAAACTTGTTTGCATTCAAAGCCCCTATGAAATATACTGAGATCTCATAAGGAACTAAAAGTTCTTAGCTAAGGAATGCAGTTGTAGAAGAGAAAACATTGATCTGAAGAAAAAACTGTTGTCAAGTTTCCAACTTCACCTAATATTATCAATAAGATCTTGAGGTTTTATATAAATTCCGTAGCAGATACAATGCTTTGAAATGGAGATAGTAAGATTTTCATAGCTTTGTTAAAAATTCAAATAGTATTTCAAATTTACCACATGTGAATTTACTTTATGAATTGTAACACACTAAATGTGATGGTTAATATACAATTACAGTTCTCTCATCTCTTTCCATATATCTTGAAAATGATAAAGAAAACTAGAATTTATGCAGTGTTTTGTTTAAAAATACAAAGAGATTGTGTGTGCAGAAGCAAGGGGAGTCAAGAAAAATCTATATAGGGGCCCAGGAGATAGCATGGAGGTAAGGCGTTTGCCTTTCATGCAAAAGGTCATCGGTTCGAATCGGTGCCCCATATGGTCCCTTGTGCCTGCCAGGAGCAATTTCTGAGCATGGAGCCAGGAGTAACCCCTGAGCACTGCCGGGTGTGACCCAAAAACCAAAAACCAAAAAAAAAAAAAAGAAATAAATTTATAGTGCAGCAGGTAGGACAAGTGGCTTGCTTGAGTTTGGCATGGATTCAATTCTGTCATCCTCCAGAATCCTCCAAACTCTACCAGGAATAATTCCTGAGAGCAGAACCAGGAGTAAACTTGACGACTGAATGATATAAAATTCACTCAAAAAATGAAGAAAAAAATCAGAATGAATTAAAAGATAGAGAGGACGGAGTGATAGCACAGAGACAGGCATTTGTCTTGCACATGGCAGATACTGGGCATATAGAGGTCAAATCTCCGTCATCACATATGATCTCCCGAGCCTGCCAAGAGCAATTTCTGAGCCCAGAGCCATGAGTAAACCCTGAGTGCCACTGCCATATGTGGCACCCCCAAATTAAAAAAAAAAAGGAAGAAAGAATTAAAAGGAAGAAAGAAAATGAGATAAAAATAGCCCTTATAAAAGGGAAATAGTTAATATATATTAAAATATTATTGTGAAAAACTTAATAAATCTTAGGAATGAAGCATTAAGTTTGGGAGTAGAGTAAGAATCTAGAAAATTCCAAGCATAAATTTCAAGAGAAGTTCAAGAAGTAGTTCACAGAGTGATCCAGTCTATAAAATTCAAATTCTGTATATTTAGAAGTCATAGATAGCTCTATCTTTCTCAGGGAAGAGATCTGTGATATTCAGGGGAAGCACAATATGCTATTTATTAGAAGAAGACTCTTTTGAGGATGGAATTGGGAAAATAATAACTTCTGGAGAGGGAAAGTTTAAAGAAATTAGACAACAAAAATGTTTTTGATGTTTTTAAGAACATCAATAAGTTATGATCATACATCTAAATGCCTTCCTAATCTAAACGAAAAAAATATCAGACAGACTGACAGGGAGAGGAAAGAGTGAAAGAGAAAATGAAGAGTGTATGCCATAGATATTGTCAGGATGGCGAGAGGACAGAAGGAAAGATGTCAACAAACTACAGACATTGGTGGCGGGAAATGTGCATGGGTGAAGTAATGTATATTATGCTTTGACTGAAATTCAATCATTAAATCTTTTTAAATATATTCACGGTGATTCAATAATTATTTTTAAAAATTCAATATTTCTATATAAAGTTTTTCTAAAGGGTTACTTATCTCAGATATATTTGTTATAATACTTTTCTTAAATTAAATATATAAATTAATTTTTAAAATAAATACTTCCCTACTTTTAAATGATACAGCAATATAAACACCTAATTAGATATCCAAAAGGGACTGGAGACCAATTTAAGACACAAAATTTTGAAGTTGGAGGACAGTATGTGATAATTATAAAATTCTGAGCAAACAGAAGAAATATTTTAAATTATCTTAAGGTTTATTTTTTTATATAAAGTGATCTAGGGGCCGGAGAGATAGCATGGAGTTAGGGCCTTTAGCTTACATGCAAAAGGACTATGGTTCGAAACCTGGCATCCCTTATGGTCCTCTGAGCCTGCCAGGAGTGATTTCTGAGTGTAGGACCAGGAGTGACTCCTGAGCGCTTCCGGGTGTGACCCAAAAACCAAACCAAACCAGACCAAAACAAAACAAAACCAATAAAGTGATCTAAATAGCAATATAAGGTTAGGGGAACAATATTATAATTTTTGTAAAGTATATGTTATATTAAAAGTGAAGTACCAATATCTCTCCATCAAGAGAACACTTTTTTGCAGCATATATGTATTATGCATGGTAGCCTATTAGTTATTGGATTACACACCCAAGTACCTAAAGGGAAAAGTGAAAAAATAAAAGTGCTTGCCCAGTAGGAGCTATAGTATACAGAAGGTCTGGCATTGCCTGGCATGCTGCTGACCTCTTACTTATCCTAGCATTCCTTTCCTTTTGTTTCCAACACCTGCCAAGAGTAATTCCAGAGTGCAAAGCCAGGAGTAACCTCTGAGTACAGCCGGGTGTGGCCCCCAAACAAGTGCAAAACAAAGCTGGAGCATAGCACAGTAGGTAAGACCTTTGCCTTTGATGCAGCTAACTCTGGTTCAATAACCAGCATCCCAAATAGTTCCCAAATCACTGTCAGAAATTTACAGGGAGCATGGAGCCAGAAACAATAACCAAGCACAACTTGTGTAGCCCAAAACAAACAAACAAAAAAGGTCGGGATGCAGGAAGGAGACTGGCTACATTGGTAGAGAGAATTGAGTCCTTAAGGAACTGGTGTTCAAATATTGTATTCCTGGGACTCAATCATGAGTAATGATTTTGAATTATTTTAAATTGAATAACTAGGAGCTCCACATTTACAGAATTGTTCATTATTGAGTTTCAATCAATCACGAGTAATTTTTTTAACTTTGTAACTCACAAAATACTTAAATAATTAAAAAAATTGAAGCTAGATCTTGTTTCACCTGATTCAAGTTTGACTTTCATCCCATTAAGTATTAAAGTAAAAGTTATTGACCTTAAGAGATGGTATAGTAATCAACAAGTGAAATTATTCAGCAAGTCTTACTTTAAAGGCAATGAAGTATTGAAGGAAACAAGAAATAAACTTGACAACCACAAAGAGTGACTTCTACTGAGTCATAGTTGACCTTTGCACATGAGTCTATTATTAAAACAAACACAAAAAGGTCATATGCCAAACAGCAAGGAACTAATGTAGAGTACTGATATCGTCAGATAAACCGTTAAATGAATTCCTTTATTCCTTAGATTTTAGATTAAAAGGGATTAGCTTTGGACAAAAACCCATATGCTTCCAGACAATGAGCCAAAAGACCCAAGCAGTCTTTGGTTGACCTTTGAAAGAACAGAATGAGCTGAGGGAAGGTTCAAAAACAGGAGGACTATTTAATGCTTAACCTAGATTTGTACCTTTCTGTTGACAGACAGTAACATTATACAGAGTTGAAACTAAGCCCCAGGGAAGAACAAACTGCCAATTGTTACAAACCCAAGAATAGTATGAGAAGATAAAGATTCATGTACTTGTTTCAGTCATGTAGCTCTAAATTCATCAGCCTGGCATAAAATATATCGCAACAATTCTCATCCATATATCTCCTCATTTACCAAAAGTACAATACTGTATGATCATCTCTCTCTATATATTTTTTTCAGCTTTGCTGTAGTTATTTCACTCACTGGCTATGTGATTCACATTTTGTTCAATTTTACTGTGTTCATTAATTTCTCAAATTAAATTCAGAATAAATTGAATTTATCTTTTCCACTTAACTTCAAGCAACCTTTAAAATATATAAACTCTTGTAAATAAGAATGTCATTCCATATCCATAACATTTCAACGTATAATGACATATACTCTTTGTAGGGAAAGTACTAAGAACTGCTGATAAATATATTCAATATCCCAGCAGTTAATAACTTCACAGTTTAGAGAGAAAATAAACGCATATAAAAGGTAAAATTTTTACCATTACTGATTAAGAGATTTTTTTGTAAAATGAAATATCACATAATAAAAGCAATGAAATCCTATTAGTAAGAGTTTTATTAAAATATACTAAGCTTAAATACATTAAATATTAATTAAGCTTAAATCAAAAAAAGTCAAAAGGAAGGAAATTGAAGGCAAGAAAGTGATCTGGATAGAAGATGCAAAATCATGAAGACATACCATTCGATTTTTTTTAAAACTTATGATTTTGATTTACTGTTACCATACTTATCATCACCTAAGTGCCATGTACAGCCATCAAATATTATTTCTTTCCCTACCAACCCTACTACAGTTTGTTAGACTGTTTTGTAATTCAATAAATCTTTCAGCAACTGTTACAAGAAAAACATCTTAGCATTTAGTCAATATTTGCTTTATACCATTGCCAGTAAGTTCCCAACAATTAAATAAAATTAAAATAATATTTTTAAAAAGAAGACAAAAGTGGTAGTAAGGAGATATAACATTTTACCCACCAGTTTTGAATATTTATGTAATATTTAGTGAAAATAATTTGATTTAATTCTCAACATGCTAAGGCTAAGATGTTTGTTAAAGTCTTAGTGTTGTTATTCTAGAAAATTTTATGATCTTATGTTTTAGCTTAATCCCCAATAAAAGATTCAGCAATAATTGAGCATATAGAAATCTTCCCATTCCACATGCATGGCACATTTTCGTTTTCTTTTTTCTTTCTCAACAACTAATACCATACATTGGTATTTCAAATATATAAAGAATGTTCCTTTTAACAAAAATGTATTCAACTTTGCTGGCATTAATTATTTTCATATATCTGATCACACCCTATAAAGAAACCTACTAACTACACGGAATCTCTCTACATGTTTGTCACGATGAGTAGAAGGCCCAGCTCTGGTCAGCCTTGCTTTTGAGTCTTCTCTGACTTTTTACTTTTATATCTTTACTTTTAAGTGCTTAAGGTCCTTACTTGTACCAACATTCTGTGATCTGCATGTGATTGGTCAGAAAAGAGTCAAAACATCTGTTTTCTTAGCTTTTTCTATAAAATTTAAATGGTCATTTAAAATATGCTGCTATTATTTAATGTCTAATGAAATGTCACCAGGTATCAAGTATAATATCTAAATTTCTTTTTCAAATTTAGATTTTAAACTTTAAATTTATTATTTTATTTTAATTTGAAGATAATTTTTGCTCTACTTTTATGATCAGAGAGTATTAGATGACATTAATTCAGGTCACAACAAGTACAGCGGGTAAAGAGCTATTTTGGTATGTGGCCTACCTTGGTTCAATCTCGGGCATTCCATATGGTACCCTGAGTTCTCTAGGAGAAATTATTTAGTGCAAAGCCAGGAGTAAGTTGTACATCACTATGCAAGGACCCAAAACAAAAACAAAAGAAAAATAATAAAACGGAATCTTATAATATTAAGAAAATCGTTTTATTAAAGTTTACATGCATAATGTGTAGATAGCTTTTTAAATATATTTTATTTAAACATCTTGATAACATACATGATTGTACTTGGGTTTCAGTCATGTAAAGAACACCACCCATCACCAGTGCAACATTCCCATCACCAATGTCTCAAATTTCCCTCCTCCCCACCCAACCCCCCCGCCTTACTCTAGACAGGCTATTTCCCTTACATTCTCATTATTAGGATAGTTCAAAATGTAGTTATTTCTCTAACTAAACTCATCCCTATTTATGGTGAGCTTCATGAGGTGAGCTGTAACTTCTAGTCCTTCTCTCTTTTGAGTCTGAATATAATTATTGCAAGAATGTCTTTCATTTTTCTTAAAACACATAGATGAGTGAGACCATTCTGTGTTTTTCTTTCTCTCTCTGACTTATTTCACTCAGCATAATAGATTCCATGTACATCTATGTATAGGAAAATTTCATGACTTCATCGCTCCTGACAGCTTCATAATATCCCATTGTGTATATGTACACGTAGTTTCTTTAGCCATATTGAAGGGCATCTTGGTTATTTCCAGAGTCTTGCTATGGTAAGCAGTGCTGCAATGAATATAGGTGTAAGGAAGGGATTTTTGTATTGTATTTTTGTGTTCTTAGGGTATATTCCTACGAATGGTATAGCTGGATTGTATGAGAGCTCAATTTCCAATTTTTGGAATCTCTATATCGCTTTCCATAGAGGTTGAACTAGATGGCATTCCCACCAGTAGTGGATAGGAGTTCCTTTCTCTCCACATCCCCACCAAAACTACTTGTTCTCATTCATTGTGATGTGTGCCATTCTCTGTGGTGTGAGGTGGTACCTCATAGTTGTTTTGATTTGCATCTCCCTGATTATTAGTGATGTGGAGCATTTTTTCATGTGTCTTTTGGCCATTTGTATTTCTTCTTTGTCAAAGTTTCTGTCCATTTCTTCTCCCCATTTTTTTTAATAGGATTAGATGTTTTTTTCCTTGTAAAGTTCTGTCAGTGCCTTGTAAATTTTGGAGATTAGCCCCTGATCTGATGTGTATTGGGTGAATAATTTCTCCCACTCAGTGGGTGGCTCTTGTATCCTGGACACTATTTCCTTTGAGGTGCAGAAGTTCTTCAGGTTAATGTATTCCCATCTGTTAATCTCTGTTTTCACTTGCTTGGAAAGTGCAGTTTCCTCCTTGAATATGCCTGTAGTCTCCTTTTACTATAATTATTTGAAATTTCTTTGTTTTCATATACTAGGCTTAAATTCATAACTCCTGTGCTAAATTGTATTTTTTTTCTTTTTTTTTTCTTTTTTGTGCCACACCCGGTGACGCTCAGGGGTTACTCCTGGCTATTCGCTCAGAAGTCGCTCCTGGCAGGCACGGGGGACCATATGGGGAGCCGGGGGATCGAACCGGGTCCGTCCTAGGTTAGCACAGGCAAGGCAGGCACCTTACCTGCAGCGCCACCGCCCAGCCCCGCTAAATTGTATTTTAATGTATTTAAACATTGCTACTTTCCAGCACTTATATTTTATTGTCAACTATTGTTTCAAATTTCATTTGGATAGTGTCTCATTTTTCATTTACAGATGATTCCTGAAATGTATTACTAGTAATTATTATACCATTTGTGTTTTGTAGAATTTCAGTTGCACTAAGGATTTCCTTAATAATATTTCTGACAAGTGGGCACTCGGTATACAATGAGTTCAACATGTTTAATTTCAGTAATTTCAATACAATTTTCAGAAAAACTAATTGACATGATTTATTATTTTATATTTAAGTACACCTTGTTTTCTCAAATATTCTAAATATTTTACCAAGGAATACTCTTGTCAAATTGATGGTAGCATCACAATCATTTTCATAAATATATACATTATGTGCAGCCATACATAAAATGTTAAAACAGAGAACTAATCTCAAATGAAAAAGCAAATTCTACTTAAAAATAAAACTAATATTCTTGAAGAATCTAAACAATTCTATCAAACTGAACAAATGTAAGTGAAAAACAAAATAAACATATGGAAATCTATAACATGAGCTTTATAAAAAGCACAATCATATAAATATGTAAATGTTTCAAAAGTAAATTTCTAATATGATTGCAATAAGCAACAAAATGCTCTTCCTCTTTACCAGAAAAAAAAAACATAATTAAAAATTAAATGTTGGGGCAAAGCAATAGCACAGCGTAAGGCATTTACCTTGCAGGTGCTGACCCAGGACAGACCTGGGTTTGATCCCAGGCATCCCATATAATTTCTCAAGCCAGGAGCGTTTTCTAACCTCATAGCCAGAAATAACCTCTAAGCATCACATGGTGTGGCCCAAAACTAAAAAAAAAAAAATAAATGTATAATTTATTATATATTGGGACATAAAATTCTCAATTGAAGTAAATAAATATTGCTAATTTCTATTAGTCTTCCTCTTGAGGTATAAGGTAAGAAAAAGTATTGTGACTTTGTGGAATCAGAGTTATGTCTCAGCATTTGTTAATATTTATATTTTGCACAATTTAAAGAAAAATTATAACAAATTATTTGAATAAAAAATCTTAGAGCATTAATAAAATTAAATTAATGCTAATAATTACAAATATAGAATGTGTAGAAATGAATTCCTAGAAATGAAGCTCATATGAGCAATATATGAGTAATATCACATTGCTTTTTTTAAATATCTCTACTGGTAGTAATATCCACTGGTTCAACACTTTATGAAAACTTCTCAAAGAATTAAGAATCAGGTTTCAATATGACACAGGAATTCTGCTTCTTAGCATTTCCCCATAGGCCCAAAATTAATTCAAAAAAGACATTTGCATCTTTTTGTTTATTTAATCAATATTTGTACCAGCCATAGTCTGGGGGGAAAAATCAAGTGTCTAAAAGATGACTGGAAATAAACTATGGAATTTATGCAGAATGAAATACTACTCATTCATAAGAAAAGAGAAAATCATGCAATTTTCTACTACATGCTTGAATCTAGAGAATGTACAGATGTGGTTATAAATAAAAAAAAGAAATATATTAAAGTCACGAAAACAACAGAAACTGAGAACTTATTTACATAAGGGAATTTACCACAGTGATACCAGGTCAGTTAAGATGGAAGGGGGAACATTAGGAAAATTATGGAGGAATGTGGACACTCTAGTAGAGATTGTGGTGATGGATTCTGTTATGCAGAAAGCAACGACATTCAACAGTATTATAAAACTAATTTTAACCAATAATAATTAAAATTGTATCTTGAAAACTTGAATGAGGAATAAAGATCATGGCTTCACTACAAATACTTGCAGAATTTTGTTGTCAATTTTGGAAAGTGATCTTTAAAAAATAGCAACAAATGCTTATGTGCAAGTTATGCACCGTTGCTTTACAATTTCTCTTGCTTTCTTTATAAGTAATCATGACTATTTCTATTTCAAGAGTGAAATATGACATTTTCCCAATTCCAAGCTATGCATTTAGTCACAGTATTCTTAGTCTGCATGCATCTGTGGCTGTAATGAAGAAAATAGTTGCCTTGCTTTTCCTCAAACTGTTAGAAAATTTATGTTTTAATTTTAATTTATATTAATTGAATTTAAATTTTGATTGCATCACAGTGGTACTCAGGGACCACTTTTCACCATGTTTGGTGATCACTTAGTCCTTATGCAGTGCAACTGACGGAACCAGGGTCAAAAGAACTCAAGGCAAATGTCTTAAACCTGTACTATCTCTCTAGTTTCATTAAACTCTTTTTTATTAAGAGTAAAGCAGCTGGGGGCTGGAGCAATAGCACAGCTGGTAGGGTTTGCCTTGCATGTGGCTGACCCTGGTTCGAACCCCTGACACCCATATGATCTCCAAGTCTTCCAAAAGCAATTTCTGAGCTCATAGTCAGCAATAACCCTGGTCAGCACCAGGTGTACCTCCCCCTGAATAAAAAAGAAGACACTTTTTTGTTCTTATTCAACTGCCATTGAGACATAGATAAAACTAGAAATAGAAAGCCATTGTATAAGTAACAAAATACAGCTAGGTAAGGAAAGAAACAAGACAAAATCTTATTTTCTTATTTTTAAAACAGATAATAGCATGCTTTTAGAAATAAAAAAGTTTGGGGTCTGAGGAAAAGTACAGTGTGTAGGACATTTGCCTTGCAAGTGGCTGAACAGAATTTGATTACCTGCATCCCATATGTTGCCCCCGAGCCTGCCAGGAGTGATTTCTGAGTGTAAAGCCACAAGTAACATCTGAATGCCACCCAGTGTGGTCCTAGAACAAAAATAAACAAAAAATAGAAAATATTTAAGTGATTTAGCCTACCATTTTATTTGTAAAATATCTGAATCATAGAGACATTAAGTAGTATCACTATTCTTTTTGTATAACAGTTATAACATGAATTAATCACAGTAATGCAAATATTGTCTTGTAGAGTAGTTGATTTTTTTAAGTATCACAAAGAGATTCTTTCCCAAAGGCAGTTCTGTCCCATAGAAATTCTGGGTGTAAGTTCCGAAGTGCCCACATTTGCTTCTAAGTTCCTGCATTTGCCGTTCTCAAAAACCTTACGTTTGGCCTATGGGAGTCACTTTTCTAAGGTAGTCTTATCGTCCCATTACTGTTAATAAATAAGATTCATATGTCAGAAAATTCTATCTGTAACTCTGTCCCTGTAGATCAAGCATGACAAGATTTTATTTAGTACTCCATAATTCTACCCTTTCAAGTATTTAGCTAAGAGTTTTTTCCCAAAGAATATATCCCAGTAAATTTCAGGCTATGGAAGTTCCACAAATGCTTCAAACACTGAGGAAGTGAAAACTTACAGTTCAGTTCCTTTAATAATATAATTTAGTGTGTGAACACTAAGAAGAAATATAAGACTTGGTTCATTTTCAGAGTGAAATATAATTCAGACAAGACAAAGGATATTTGCCATCTATGACAATACGGGTTGAATGGAGCCTGTTATGCTGAGTCAGATCAGTCAAACAGAGAGAAATAAGCACTGTATGAAGTTCTGTATAAGTTGAATCTATAAAATAAAATTAGACTCATAAAGATTTTTCTTTCATAATAAGAGATAGGAAGAAGGTGAGTGTAACAGATGCTGTTGAAGGGTGTGATTTCTAATTAATAGCACAAAAGCCTAGCGATATTCTGCACAGTACAGTAATTATAGAGCACAAACTTCAGTTGCAATCATCAAACTTGTAAGAGACCAGAACTTAATGATTTCAACTACAAATAAATAAAAACAATTTGATAACATAGAAATTCATTTGGTAATGTATATATTATCATAAATAATAACTTAATTATCATTACAGTGGAAATATTACAATATATATTGAACTTATAATAGCAATCATAAATTTTATAGTGGGAAGTTAAGTATTTTTACTTAGAAAAGAAGTGTAGACAAATTAATAGTAGGTAAAGAGAAAATTAAGGAATTTCAGCAATTCTTCCATATAGTACTCTTTGCCATCCCAAATTCTAGTAAAAAGAGGAAGGTGATAAGTTTTACCTTTAAATGTTAAAGAGAAAGAAGAGAATATTAAAATCATTAACTCTTGAGGAAAATAAATGTATGTGTATATTCAGCATTGCATATGAGTCTAAGAAATTCAAGAATGTCTCTTGATTCCTGATATCTTCTCAACATTGCTGGGATGGTATATAATTAAGGTAAAAGAGATCCTAAAATAAAACCTGTAAGATGGTTCTTGACACACATTTTTCAGTTCAGAAACACAGCAGATCTACTGGAAAAATGGCTCAAAGAGATTGACTATCTGCCAATCTCACTGGCATAAGATGATACAAAATGAAAAATAATACATTTATGAGATCTTATTATCTAATAATGATAGTAGTATAAGATGATACACCATTAAAGATGATACCTCATGTTTTCTTGACTTGAATTTCAATGATATGATTATGATAAGAAATGATGAACATTTTTTCATGTGCCTATTGAACATTTGTTTGTCCTTTTCAGAGAGATCTCTATTCAATTACATTCCCCATTTTGATGGGGCTTTTAGGTTTTGGGGGGGTTATCTTTGTGAATATTTTGTTTATACTACTTATCAACCCTTTATTTAATGTGTTCAGCACAAATATTTTCTCCCACTCAGTTAACTGTCTTCTAGTTTTAACCTTTTTTTTTTTTTTGCCAAACTTAGACCTTTTATTTAGAATTTTTAGCAGTTTCATGTGTTCAGACTTGAATCTGTCATCTTTGCCATTAATGAAGTTTGAGGTCTAAATCTGGAGCATACTGTCTATTTTTTCAAGTCTGATATTAAAATCTTTTGTCTACGCTGAGTTGACTTTTGTGTAAGAAGTGAGATAGAGATCGAACTTCAATTTCCTACAAATGGTTATCAAATGTTCCCAACACAATTTGTTAAACTGAGGTAAAAGAGGAAATTTAATAACAGGAGGCAGAAAAGTTGGGACTATATCTCCCAGCACAAAGTGTGATATGAACAGACGTCACACAGGATGCAGAAATAGTGAATCCTGCCATAAGCACATGAAGTGCTGTGAGTAAATCCTGGGCACTTATCCTAGCCTCTCTGATATATACTTGAGAAAGAAAAAGTGAAGACGTTAAAAAACTCAAAGAAACCACAGAATAAACCAAACAAACCACAAATAAGACAAGACAAAAGTGGATCTGAGAGCAGAAATGAGAATACTACAAACTGAAATAAAAGGAAAGAAAATGTTGTAGGCAAAAATGAAAAATTCACTGGGAGGTCAAGCCAAGTAACAGTGGATAAGGACAAAATCATTCAGCCTTAGGGCCCGGGAGATAGCATGGAGGTAAGGCATTTGCCTTTCATGCAAAAGGTCATCGGTTCGAATCCCGGTGCCCCATATGGTCCCCTGTGCCTGCCAGGAGCAATTTCTGAGCATGGAGCCAGGAGTAACCCCTGAGCACTGCCGGGTGTGACCCAAACCCCCCCCCCCCAAAATCATTCAGCCTTAAGATGAGCTTCATAACACCTTCATATAACAGAAGTTTAAAAAGAGCCTACAATAAATAAACTGAAGATGGAAAGCATCCTCAACATAAGTGAACTAATAACAATAAAACTGTGGGATAAATTCAATAGGAAAAACATATATCATTAGAGCTTAGTCATTAGAGGCTCAGGAAGAAAATTCCCATGAAGAAACAAAAATCAGGGATAATCGTAGCTGAGAAGTCCCCATAACTGAAGAATGCATGCAACAACATCCTCATTGTCTGAAGTGTGCCAGCTAAAAGAGACCCAAAGAAAAGAACTACAAGGCACATCTTATTTGAAATCATGAAAGCTATAGATAGTTATGGGATACTGAACACAGTCAGGTCTAAAAGAAAAATTACATAAAAAGAAGTATTCTTTTTTTTTATTTTTATTGTGACCAGAGTGCATTACAAATCTTTAAATGCATCATTTATGGTACCTAGTGACAATGAATGAGGGACATTCTTACCACCAGTGCTGTCCTCCCTCCACCTCTGTTCCCAGCATGTATCCCATATCTCCCTCCGTTACCCCCCAGAATGCTAGTGCAACTGATCTCCACTTTACAGCTTGTTGTAGATTGAGCATCCATTCCATTGTCATTGGAGATAAAAATGAAAAGAAAACAGGGAGAAAAAAAATTTGGTAACAACTACCAAAAAAAGAAAGAGAGGAAAAAAATGGAAGAAAGGAGAAAAATATGCACCAAGCTAATAAAAATAAAAATAAAATACCAAATAATAACCAAGAGTGAAAAAGAAAAAGTGGAAGATAAAAGAGAAAGAAAATAAAGTCAAAAACTAACAAATCAAAACAAAACAAGAAAAACTAGGTGTGCTAGAGTGGCAGGTTTGGCTTTCTCACCACTTTTTTTTCTTTTTCTTTTCTTTTCTTTTCTTTTTTTTTTTTTTTGCATCAGCACAGTAAGCATTGGGAAAGAAAGGGAATTTCCCGTGGCCTAAGAGATTCAGGGTTTCTCCATCCTTGAAGCATACCATCATGGGATCAACCCCTGACTACATACATACTCATTACCCCATCCCAATGGCTGTTTTGTGGTGCCAGGAAACTTTCCTTTCAGTTGTGTGTGAGAAAATCAAGCCACTGTATCTACTGATCTTGGTATTTGCACAGGTTATATATAGGTCGGGGTCTAGGATAGAGTCTTTACGGTTCTAGAGGTTCCTATCCATCATTGTTGTCGTGTTCAGTCTTCTGTAACACTTGCTCTCTGCTTTCATTCAATCCCTAAGCCGAAACCTAGGATATTATGGATCAAAAGTTTAGGCTCAGCAGAAGGGTACCCCCCATCCTGAACCTGTGTCATGTGTATACAACGCAGTCTCCAGGAGATTGGACAGTGTTAGTCCAATCCCAAACGCCAGATTCCAGACATAGAACTGATACAGCTCCAGGCAACACCACCAGGAACTAAGATCTATTGGGAGATTTATAACACTGCTCTGGCACCAAGTTGTGCCAGTTTTGATATGACAGCGAGGAAAGGACAACTTGACCTAAGACCAGGTTGTCTTATCACATCACCTAACACTAAATGGAAATCAGAAGAGGTATCGTCCTTTGAACTGTGAAAAATAAGAGTACCAACAACAGAAAACTGACTTTGACAATCGTGACTGAACAGAACCTACCTTGGGACCAATAAGGAAAACCCTACCCTAAGCTGTAGCCCAGGACTCCAACAACAACAACAACAACAACAACAACAAGATATCTTATTGAAGAGGCCCAACTTGGACAATAAAAAGAAGTATTCTTAGGAGTTACAGCATATTTATCACAGACAATTCTCAAGGTCCAAAGGCAATGGTAGGATACAAAGTCCAATGAAATGAATTATTTGTGAAAGATATTTTACCTAACCAGGCTTTCATTCAGGTTTGAAAGAAGGATATATAGCTTCATGGATAATCATCAGCATAGAAACTTTACAGACATAAACCAACCTTAAAAGAATAACTGAAGGGTATACTTTAAGGAAAGGCAAACCTAACAAACACACCAAATCTCTCCTAAAACATGACAATTCCATAACAATCACCTCTCTCAAAATTAGCAGACTAAATGCAACGGTTCAGAGTGACAAAGTGGCAAAATGGATCAAAACACTGATGTTAACATTTTTCTTCCTGCATGAAACACAGCTGAATAATTATAGCTAGCACAAACTCATCTGTCAGAGATTGTGAGACAAACATTCAAGCAAACAACTCCCTTAAGAAATCTGGGGTGGGGGCCAGAGCTGTGGCAAAAGTGGTAAGGCATTTGCCTTGTACTCTCTAAAATAGAACAGATGGTAGTTAAATCCCCAGCGTCCCATTTGGTTCCCCCCAAATAGCAGGAGCTATTTCTCAGTGCATAGCAGGAGTAACCCCTGAGCATCACCAGGTGTGGCCCCCCAAAAAACAAAGAAACAAAAAGAAATCTGGGGTGTCTCTTTTAAAGAAATATATGTGAAAATGAATTATTATAGTCAAAGTAATTTATCAAATCATTAATTCATAAATGTAGGTAAATTTAATAGATGAGTGTCAGAAAATAAATGGTAATAATTTGCAAAAATATTTTTAAATTTATGTAGATAATCGTAAAGTAATGTCAAAAGTGCAGTTAACATACAGCAGTGAAAGTTGACTCTATTATTATTACAAACACTATTTCATCATTATTGTCCCGGGTTTACTGGAACAGCCAGAGCTTGCCAAAATAAGAAATAGGTGTAGTGCATAATATATTTGTCTGCCTCTCTGTCTCTCCACCTTTCTTCTCCCAACAGCTAAAACAGATACTTCATTCTTCTCCAGGAAACAAGTGAGGACATTTACATTTTAAGGTAAACATTTTTGGTGTCAATTTATTCATATTCTTTCAGGCATAAATCATAAAAATAAAGAAATTCAAAATTTTCAAAACTGTATTGATAGTTTTCCAAATTATCACAATATATTAATACAGTTTTTTATAACTCTTATAAGTTCTTATAAGAACACTTGTAACTTATAACTCTTATAAGTTCTTATAAGAACACTTGTTCTTATAACTGTTTTCTCCAAAAACATATATTACCATTTTACTTTTTAAATATTCTATAAAACTTTTTTCTAAAATAAGCAGTAAAATTAATTTCATATTAACACATTAATAATTTATTATATTATAATTATTTTAATATGAAAATAAATGCTAAGTTTATATTTGTGCACACTACCATATTAATAACTTAATATTAACATATATGAATGTCTTAACTTAAATATGTTAAAGTAAGCATGCACAGAAAGCTAAAAATAAAGTATATAATTCATAATAAAATTTTATAACAATATTATATTATCCCTAAAATAAAATATAATTATTTTATTTTTATATTTACTGATATTTATTGATAAAGTGTACTTATATCCAAGGAAAATTAATTAACCTTTTAGAACTTTCAGTCTAATGTCATGCTAATATATGTAATTTAAATATTACCCCTTTATGTATATCAAATGTATATTTTAAAAAGGATGCAATTTTGATATAGAACTAAAATTTTTCAGTAAACAGAAGTGATCCTGGATAAACATGAATAAATTATAAAACTATCTAATGCCAGAAAGCAAATGACTATTTGTATACTAATGTAAAGAATTAAAAATATTTTACTAATGTTTTTCATTTAGAAAATTTAGGGAGGCTGGGCTGGAGCGGTGGTGCAGAGGTAAGGTATTTGCCTTGCATGAGTCTGACCTAGGACTGGCTGTGGTTCGATGTACTTCTGATTGTCTTTATTATACTCATGGGAGGCTTGCTTTTAAAACTAAATCATCATTCAAAGAGAACTAAGTGATAAACCTTGAATTATTCTGCTACTGAATATATAGTAAAATAATTATATTGTTTGTTCTCTGACTCATTAATTCATAGAATTATTCAATGAATACTATACAATCAATTGTTCTTTTTTTTTCAGAAATGGCATTATTCCCAATGTTACTATGTTTTATTGCTGTGTTATTTCAATTCTTTACTGCAAGTGAACAGGTATGGTAAAGTATGGTATGGTAAAGTTAAAAACCTTTGCAAAATAATTTATACATCCTTGTGGGATAGCAAGCTATTAGATATATTACCTAAGTAACTAAAATATCTATAAAAGCTAATGTTATAAAATACTAATCAGTTACTCAAAGTTTTAAACACAATTATATCTGAGGCTAAGGCAATAAATATAGATGTTTTTATAGTTAGATGATGATTATTGAACACTGGAAATACAGTTTTGTGTGTGTGTGTTCATGCATGCGTGCGTGTGTGCGTTAGTGATGGGGAGGAAGAGGGAAGAGACAAACAGCAGATTCCAACAAAATGTGTGTGAGGATTCTACTTTCAATATACTATATTTTTTGTGGTGGCTCTGTTTTGTGTGCCAATTTTCATGGGTATGAGGTCATAGCTCACTGTTACAATAAGTGATCTGGAGAATTTTTCCAGATATATTTATGTCATCTTTAAGGACTTATCTGTTCATCTCTTTTCCCCACTTTTGATGTTATTTATTGCTAAGTTTTGCAAATTCTTTATATATCTTGGATATTAAAATGTTGCTCATGAATGGTGGACAAATATTTTCAAAATAAGAAAAAGGAAAGAAATGACTGCCCATTGGGACTGTTATGGCCCACCACCATCCCCAGACCTGAAAAATCTAGCAGCTTTTCTTTCCTAGCAAGCTCTACCCAGGTTAAAGGCCCGCAGCCCCTGGAATCAGCTAAGACTTTGGCATTCTCAGCAGTGCCCCTGTGGAATCATCCATTGACCATCTTGAGAAAGAGCCACCATCTGCCTGCAGTAGTTTTGAGATTTGCCCAATGGTGCCCAATGGTATAGAAAACTTTAAAAGATAATAAAATAAACTATCAACATGGATTACTTTGATTCTCAAAGCTTCAAAATTGCCACTTTTTAATTGTAATAATTTTGGACCAGTTTCATCAATAGTGCCTAAAATATTGACTAGAACCAATGATTTTCAAAAGTGATCATTGTGGCCTTGGATAAATTAGTCATACATAGAATTTTTAGAAATATTTTAAAAAGTCTTTATTTCCTTTTAGAATTCAGCTATTGTTTCATTGTCAACTAATCTAGTGAAAAACCAAAGGGACATTGTAAACAAACACAATGAATTTAGAAGAACAGTCTTTCCACCTGCCACCAACATGCTAAGAATGGTAAGAGAAAATAGAATGCTCTGGATCAATATGGATTAAAAATAGCTTAATAGAGTGTTTTGGACCAGCCTGGGGAAAAGTAGGTAGTTAGCTCAGAAATGGCATTGCATGAAGATATTGTGACTACAAATTTTCAGGCTGCTTATTGCTATTAGAGCTGTATTTTTTAGTGAGCAGGCCAAAAAAAATTAATGTCCCCTTTTAATGATTAAATAGCCTATTAATGTCATAGGACAAAAGAGAATAATTTGTTAGAATTTATTCTTTTTATATATTCATTTTCAGAATTTCACATATATTTGGATAGAATTTTCTTCTTAGAAAACAAATATATACAATTTCAGAGTATCCATAGTTCTTCTGAAGACCTCTCTTATTTAAATACTTGCTTTGAATTAATTAAATATGTACTTCCGAATCTTGAGTAATTAATTTTATTTACATTTTCTGGAATTTTTCTGTTTATTTTTATCTGAAATAATTTCTTTTTTTTTTTTTTTTTTTGGTTTTTGGGTCACACCCGGCAGTGCTCAGGGGTTACTCCTGGCTCCATGCTCAGAAATTTGCTCCTGGCAGGAACGGGGGACCATATGGGGCACCGGGATTCAAACTGATGACCTTTAGCATGAAAGGCAAATGCCTTATCTCCATGCTATCTCCCGGGCCCCTGAAATAATTTCTTAATAGGCTTCAAAGAATGTGTACTGATCTTTCCAGTCTCTTTGAGAACAGTCTTATATACAATATCAACATCATTCCAGTCATTACTATCTATTCCCCTGGAATTTCAATTAATACCCTAGACTTTCCTATGATATCTTTTGCTAGAAGCAAATCTTCAAGTTCTATCAACTTACAGCTTAAAGTAAACTCCTTAAAGAAATGAAGTACCCCAAAACTGGCTTACACTTGTACATTTTATTAAATAGATTTTTTTCAAGTTCAATCGAAGATAATTTACTATGGCCTTGGTTCAAAGCTCAACTCTCTTAAAATAGGATGGAATTTTTAATATCACTTAATAATGGTTAAAGAGCTAGTTCTTAGAATTAAAACTAAATTTCTGAGCATCAAACAATCGGTGTTTATGTTTTTCTGATCTCTATCTCTCCTTATCTAATATCAAGAAAACCTCCTTTTAGGAAAATGTTCACATTATTTTTAATCACATGACAACTTTTCTGGACCCAGAAATAAAAGATAGCTTGTTCTCAAAGATATTCAGTGAAAATCAAAACAAACAAACAAACCTGGGAATGAAGAATCTCAAGTCACTGTAATAGAAAATGTAATGTTAATACTTCCACATTTATCAGTATTTACTAATACTACTAAAAGTCTTTGTGTGTAAAAACTGTAGCCATAAATATCCCATTAACTAATATTTTCCAATTGCTTAAAATTGTTGCATGATCTGATTATGAGAATTATAAAGATTGCTTTTCTTTTTGTATAATTCACTAAGTTCATATCCATTTTTTACTTGTTCCTTTTAGCAATGGTGTAATGAATCGGCAAGAAATGCCCAAAACTGGGCAGATAAATGCACTTTGGAACACAGTTCAAAGGATCAGCGAAAAATCAGTATGCTTATTAATACAAATTTTTGAATAGATAAAAACAAATATAAGGACATTTTGTTGTTGCATTAAAAAGCCACTGTTAATAAATGTTAGTTTGGATGCTGTTTCTCTCAAGTTTAACTCTGAGTGTTGCACTGGTGAAGGGGGTATTCTTTTTATGAGTGAAAGCAACTGCGATCATGTTTGTAATCATGGTGTTTACAGATGTTATTTAAAAAATAGAAATGACACTGAGGCAACACTGTTTTGAGAATAGTCTCCTAGCGTTGCCACCTAAGCAGATTCTGAGTCAATCAAGTCATTTCCCTCTTTTTCTCATACACATTCTCTTTCTCTCTTACTCTTTCATTTTTTATTTGTTTTATTATTTGTTTTGTGGAGCTATACCAGCAGTACTCAAGGCACGGAGTTGGCTCTGCCATCAGGGATCACTCCACGTGTAGCTCAGAGGACAGTAAAAGGTGAAAGAGTGGTAGGAAGCAAATCCATTTCAGCCACATGAAAGGCAAGAACCCTACCCTCTGTGCTATTGTTCAGATACTTCTTCCTCTATTGTTAAATGTAAAAAAATAGCTTTCAGAGGCTTTAATAATCATCAGTGAAGTCATATGCGTGAAATATAAAATTAGACTAAGTTTTAATCTATTTGCCTATTCTTAGTGTGTATACTGTTTGGTTTAAAAAACTATTTATTGCTGTTTGATAACTAGGTTGAAAATGATTCAATCATTATATCATATTTAAAATTTTTGTCCAATTGTTTTATCTTGTCCAACTGCCTTCCTTACAAAACACAAAATCATCATGAGTATCATTAACATGAATTCTAACAAGAAATAGAAAAATAATAAAATGGAAAATCATGTTTTGGGTCATTAAACAAAATGCATAAATTATTTAAAATTGTATAGGTATGAGCAGGCTTGATTTAAAAGTAGTAAATAACAACTATTTTAAGGTAGCCCTGTCCTTTGTTATATTTTTGTTATGAAAATATAAGTGATGAAGAGAATGTTTCTATTCAGTCAAAAAAATCAAAGCAAATGATATTAAGATTTTCACTATTGCCTGAATAATGAATCGATTTAATATATACTCTGTGTTTATATATGTGAGAAAATGAAATTATTAAATACCTCACTACATGACTATCTTATGAAGTTAAGACACAGAAGAAGAGAGATAAATATAGAATGACTCTTTCATATGTAGAAACAAAGTAAGGGGATAACAAAAGTAGATCTTAATTGTTTATTTTTCCAATTAAGTTGGGGTTGGAAGAAGACTTTGAGATACTGGGACTATTACTAACAAGATAAAATGTAGTGCCTAAATATCATTTAATTTTAAAAATCTTAGATTCTTATTTCCCTCTTACAGAAGACAGAAAGAATAGCTTAAACTCATTTAAATTAGCAAATAACAAGTTGAGGTATATAGATAGAAATACTAGTTTTTACAGTAGGTGGGTAATTCGCATGCAGTACTCAATGGTGTGGGCTTAAAAGCACTTTTGGTCATACTCAGACAAATTGGCTGAAATAATTAGTTTCGTACTGACAAGTGATACACTGTCCTACCCAGCAGCTCTGAGGACATCATGGTATTCCAGAAACTGGTGAGGAAGTCCAATGGTTACATCAATTTTCCCTGAAAATCATATGGTGCCAGAAAATTGTACTTGTACTAGAACACTCAGGCACCAATACATGAATGCTCCCAAACATCTAAGCTCTATGATCATCTCCAAATCATCTAATAATAAAATTGTATAGATTAAAAAAATATTTTGAAATCTTTATGCTCTGTCTCATCTGTTCTTTTATTTCTTTCACTGTGTCTTTAAGTTCTGTTTTTTTAACCCTTTCCATACTAATTTTTAAAATTTTGGGGTCACACCTAGCTGTGCTCAGGAATTACTTCCTGGCTCTGCACTCAGAAATCGCTTCTGGTAAACAAGAAGGACCATATGGGATGCAAGGGCTCATACCACCATTCTTACTGGATCAGCTGCCTGCAAGACAAACTCCTTAGAGCTGTGTTATCTCTCTGGAACCTACTTACCATTCTTTCACAGTTCTCTTTTGTTTCTGTTCTTTCATTCATTCCCTAAATTATTTAAGAAAATTTAAACTATTTCTTTTGATTTTCTAATTAAAGAGAGAGACACCTATAAGTTAAGAAATTTTTTATTCCCCCTAGCCACTTGTTTTATTCTCAAGTATTCTTAATACTAAATATGCGTTTTTTCAAAGTCCATATATTTTCCTATTCATTGATTTCTGCTCTAAGCTTTGTTATTTCCTTCTGTCTTCCTATTTCTCATTTATTTTGATGATAACACTCAAACTTTATAAGCTGTGGCATTAAGTTATTTACATAGGTCCCATTTTCCTTCCAGTTGAATGCTGAAAAGTTATTAATTTTCCTCTTAGAATAGCTTAACCTGCGTCCCATAGATTTTGATCATTTGTGTCTTTGTTCTCATTTATTTCCAGGAATCTTTTGATTTCCTCTTTTATGTCTTCTCTAATCCACTCTTTGTTAATTAGTGAGTTGTTTAATTTGAAGATTCTAAATTTTTTGCTGTGTATGCTTAATATACACTTTCAATTTCAGTTAAATATGATCCAAGAAAGTAGTATATACAATTTCTATACTCTTTATTTTATGTTTAATGGGCTTGCGTGTGATCTATTTTGGAGAATGAATCGTGTGCATTGGAAAAGAATGTGTAACCAGTATTTGAGAATGGAGAGCCCTATTTGTATCTACTCGGTGAATGTTTTTCCATTACTTCTTTCAGTGCTAGTATATTCTTGTTTGATTTCAGCCTAGTTGACCTCTCAAGTGGTGTTGAAGTTACCCACTGTTATTATTGTGTTATTGAGATCTTCCTTCAAATTTGTCAGCAGTTGTTTTCAATATTTGCTGGTCCTTCATTGGGTGCATACTTGTTTAGGAGTGTGATTTCTTCTGGTTGTACATATTCCTTAATTATTATGAAATATCTATTTCTGTCCCTTATAACATTTTAGATCTATAATTTATGTCATCTGAAATTATTATGGCCATGCCAGCCTTTTTAATGGAGTTGTTTGCTTGAATGAATTGTCTTCCAAACTTTGAATTTGTTATGTGTTATGGCTATTCAAATATCCTTCTTGTATGCAGCAAAACAATTTATTTTTCCATTCTATGGCTCTCAACTGGCTCATTTAGTCCATTGTTGTTGAGAGAGATGATTGTCATGAGATTTAGCGTAATCTTTATGTAGGAGTTTGGTGTGTCCTGTGGTCTGTCTTATCTTGAAGTAGAGATTTCACTTCATTCTGTAAGTCTGTAAAATTTCTAAGCTGTTATTTATTCATGCAGCTGTGTATAATTTTTTCAAACTTAAATATAAGTCTGGCTGGGTGAAGTACTTTGACAATGCATTAATTTTGTTTGAATTTTGTCATTAGATCCTACCAGTGTTTTCAAGTGTTGGGGGTCTCTTGTGACAAATCTACTGTAAATCTTAGGAATGCTTATTTGAATATTATTTTCCCTTTTGATCTTGCTGCTTTCAGTATTCAATCACTATCTAAAGGGTTCTTTATCATGCCTAGGATGTGTCTTTAGTGCTTTTCTTCAAATTTCTTTTGCCTGATACTTTTAGAGCATGTAGGTTTTGGTTGCATGTACTCTTGGCTCTGGGAATTTCTCTGCAATGATGTTCTTGATTTTTGATACTTCATAGGGGGTTTCTTCTTGTGCCTATGGTACTCCAATGATTTTTATATGATTTCTTTTGAGTTTAATGAAAACTTCTATTTTTGTTTTTTGTCCCCATTGTTTAATCATTTGTTTGAAGCTCTTTTCCAACCTCTTCTGTTGTATGGATTTGTTATGCATCTCATGTTCCAGCTCACTAATTTTGTCTTCAGTCGCTGTTACTCTGTTGTTTAGGCTTTACAGTGATTTTTTTTTCATTTTACATACCAACTATTTCAGCCTTATTATTACAATTTGAAGTTTTCTTATTTCTAATCTCAGATCCTCTTGATTCTTATTTGTGGCACATTTAGTTTGGTGCATATCTTTTTTGAGTTCTATGAGGATACTCCATATTTCTTCTCTAAAGTCATTATCTGAGAGACTAATTAGGTGGTTGGCACTTGTTTAGTCATTTGAACTACCATCTTAGTTATCTAAGCCTGGTGGTTACTGTGTTGTTTTCCTACCATGCTGACATTCCTTGAATAGGAGAGGGAGTGGGTGCTGGGGTCA
>PVKC010002450.1:0-43489 GCA_004027635.1 Crocidura indochinensis
GAATGGCTAAAGAAACTGTGGTACATATACACAATGGAATATTATGCAGCTGTCAGGAGAGATGAAGTCATGAAATTTTCCTACACATGGATGTACATGGAATCTATCATGCTCAGTGAAATAAGTCAGAGAGAGAGAGAGAAAAACGCAGAATGGTATCACTCATCTATGGGTTTTAAGAAGAAGGAAATACATTCCTGCAACAATAATAATTTTCAGACACAAAAGAGAAAGGAGCTGGAAGTTCCAGCTCACCCCAGGAAGCTCACCACAAAAAGTGGTGAACCTAGTTAGAGAAATAACTGCATTTTGAACTGTCCTAAAAATGAGAACCTATGAGGGAAATGGAGAGCCTGTCCAGAGTACAGGCGGGGGGTGGCTGGGGAGGAGGGAGATTTGGGACAATGGTGATGGGAACGTTGCACTGGTGATGGGCGGTGTTCTATATATGACTGAAACCCAAACACAACTATGTATGTAATCAAGGTGTTAAAATAAAAAAATATAAAAAAAAGAATACCACAGAATTTAGGGAAGATTATGAATGTAACAATATTATACAAAGTGGATATGATTAGCTCACATGGGATCCAATACTTGAAGAGCAATCATTAACAGGCATTACAAAAGTTCATGTGCTTATAGAGATAATCTCTTTCAGGGAATTTTAAAATTTTTTAAAAAATTTAAACACTTTTAATATAAAATCTTTATTTAAGCACCATGATCACAAGCATGATGGTAGTTGGGTTTCAGTCATAAACAAAACACCCCTATTCACCAGTACAACATTCCCATCACCAGTGTAGTTATTTCCCTAACTACACTGACCACTCTTTCTGGTGAGCTTAATATTGTGAGCTGGACCTTCTCTCCTTCATCTCTATTGCTTCTAGGCATTATTATAATGTTCTTAATTTTTCTTAAAATCCATAAATGAGTGTGACTCTTCTGTGTCTATCTCTCTCCCTCTGAATTATTTCACTCAGCATAATAGATTCCATGTACATCCACGTACAGGAAAAATTCATGACTTCATCTTTCCTGACAGTTGCATAATATTCCATTGTGTATATGTAGCACAGCTTCTTTAGTCATTCCTCTGTTGAAGTGCATATTGATTGTTTCCAGAGTTTGGCTATTATTAATAGCACTTCAATGAATATAGATGTGAGGAAGGAATTTTTGAACTGTATTTTTGTGTTCCTAGGGTATATTCCTAGGAGTGGGATAGCTGGATCATATGGGAGCTCAATGTCCAGTTTTTTGAGGAATCTCCATATTGTTTTCCATAAAGGCTGGACTAGACAGCATGCCCACTAGCAGTGAATGAGAATTCTTTCTCTCCACATCCCCACCAGCACTGATTGTTCTTGCTCTTTGTGATGTGTGCCAGTATCTGTGGTGTGAAATGGTACCTCATCATTGCTTTGATTTGCATCTCCCTGATGCTTAGTGATGTGGAGTATTTTTTCATGTGTTTTTTTTTGGCCATTAATATTTCTTCTTTGAGAAATAGTCTGTTCATTTCTTCTCCCCCTTTTTTGATGGGGTTAGATGTTTATTTCTTGTTAAGTTCTTTCAGTACCTTGTATATTTTGGGTATATTAGACCCTTACCTGATGGTAATGGGTGAATAGCTTCTCTAATTCTGCGGGTAGCTTTTGTATCCTAGGCACTATTTCTTTGAAGTACAGAAATTTCTCATCTTAATATATTCCCATATGTTTATTTTGCTTCCACTCATTTGAGGAGTGCTGTTTCCTCCTTGAAGATGCCTTTAATTTCAATATCATAGAGTGTTTTCCCTACGTGTTGTTCTATATGCCTTATAGTTTCAAGCCTGATATCAATGTCTTTAATCCATTTGGATTAAAGTTGAAGAGGCTTTCTTTGCCCCATTTTGGATTTCTTGCCCCTTTATCAAAGATTAGTTTATTGTATGTTTGGGGAATATTCTAGGACTGCTCAAGACTTTGCCACTATTCTGACTATCTGCCTTTATTCCAATACCATGCTATTTTAATAGCTATTGCATTGTAACATAATTTAAAATTGAGGAAAGTAATGCCTCCCATATTCCTTTTAACCAAGGATTGCTTTAGCTATTCCAGGGTGTTTATTGTTCCAAATGGATTTCAGGAGTGTTTGATTTACTTCTTTGAAGAATGTAATGAGGAATCATTAGAGGCATTGCATTAAATCTGTACAATGCATTGAGGAGTATTGCCATTTTAATTATATTAATCTTGCCAATCCATGAGCATGGTATGTATCTTCAATTCCTTGTGTCCTCTCTTATTTCTTGAAGCAGAATTTTGTAATTTTATTTTTATAGGTTCTTCACATCTTTAGTTAAGTTGACTTCAAGATGTGTGAGCTTGTGTGGCACTAACGTGAGTGGGATTAATTTTTTTAAATGTTCATTTCTTCTCTATCATTATTGGTGTACAAGAAGACCATTAATTTTTGCATGTTAATTTTGTAGCCTGTCACTTTGCTATATGAATCTAAAGTTTCTAGAAGTTTTTTGGTAAAGTTTTGAGGATTTTCTAAATATAGATTCATGTCATCTGCACAGTGAGGGCTTGACTTCTTCCTTTTCTATCTAGATGCCCTTGATATATTTTTCTTGCCTAATCACTAGTGCAAGCACCTCTATAACTATATTGAATAGGAGTAGTAAGAGCAGGCAGAATTGTCTTGTACTAGATTTTAGATAAAAGGCTTTTAGTTTATCTCTATTGAGAATAATATTTGTCAAATTGGCTTATGGTAGATGGCATTGAATTCATTGAGAAAAGCTCCTTTCATTCCCATCTTGATGAGTTTTTTTTTATCAAGAATGGGTGTTGGACCTTATTCGTTTTATCTGCCACTCATATGATTATATGATTTTTTGATATGGTGTATATATATATGAATGTTAAACCATCCTTGCATTCCTGTGATGGAACCTACTTGGTTGTGATGAAATAACCTTCTTGATGATAAATTGAAACCTATTTGCCAGGCTTTTTCTGAGGATCTTTGCATATGTGTTCAAAAGGAATATTTGTCTATGATTTTCTTTTTGGCAGCATCACTGTCTGGTTTTGGTATCAAGGTGATGTTAGCTTCACAAAATTTATTGGAAGTGTTTCTGCTTCTTCAATTTTATGAAAGAACCTAAAAAGGATTGGTAGTAGTTCCTCTTGAAAGGTTTGAAAGAATTCATTAATGAGTCCATCTGGGCCTGGGCTTTTGCTTTGGGGAAGACTTTTGATTACCATTTCAATTTCATCAATAGTGATGGAGCTGTTTAGCTATGCTTCCTCATCCTTATTCAACCATGGAAGTTTATGAGTCCAAGATTTTATCCATTTCTTCCAGATTCTCATGTTTTTTTGGCATAGAGTATCTATGGCAGGTAGTATCTATGGTGATCTTCCCCTTTCATTTATAATCCAGTTTACTAAATTTACTGAATTCCTCTCTCTCTGTTTCTTTGTGAGTTTTGTTTGGTTCCTGTTGTTGGTTCTTTTCTAATTTTATAAACAGTGTTAGTAAGCTATTTTGTAGGCCCCTTATTCCTTCCTGATGTGTTCTTTCAAAGCTATAAATTTTCCTCTGAGTACTGTTTTTGCAGTGTCCAATAAATTCTTAACATTTGTATCTTCATTGTTATTTGTTTTCAGGAATGTTTTAATTTCCTCTTTGATTTCATCTCTGACCTCTGATTGTTTAGCAATGTGTCATTTAATTTACAGGTGTTAAAGTTTATCTTCTGTGTCCTTTTGTAGTTCACATCTAATTTCAGTGCTTTGTGATTTGCAAAGGTATCCTGCATTATTTCTATCCTTTTGATTTTATGAAGATATGTTTTATGGGCCAGCATGTAGTCTATCCTGTAAAATGACACATGTGTATTGGAATAGAATGCGTACCCAGGTTTTTAGGAATGGAGTGCCATATATACATATATATATGTATTTACATACATATATACTAGTATATATAGTATATATACTAGTCCACACTCTTTCACTTCCCTTCTCAGAGCTAGTATATTTTTGTTGGGTTTCCATCTGGTTGACCTATCAAGGGGTGACAGGGTAGTGTCAAGGTTTCCCACAATTATTGTGTTTCTATTGATATCTTCTTTTAAATTTGTCAACAATTCTATTAAATATTTTGCTGGTGCCTCATTGGGTGCATATATGTTTAGGAGTGTGATTTCTTCCTGTTGTACTTATCCCTTGATTAGTACTAAATGTCCATCTTTGTCCCTTATAACTTTTCTGAGTCTAAATGTTGTCATCTGATATTAATATGTCAACTTTAGCTTTTTTAAAAGTGTTGTTTGCTTGGATGATTTTCTTTGAGTCTATGTTTGTTCTGACTATTCAGCTCTGTTTCTCTGTTTCTTGTATGCAGCAGAAAGTTGGATTATATTTTTTGATCCATTTATTCTCTCTCTCTCTGTCTGTCTGTCTGTCTGTCTCTCTCTCTCATTGTCTATGGTAGAGTACTGGGTCTGGTTCAAAGCTGGGCTCGGTGCAGAGTAGAGCCCGTGAAGGTGGCTGGGGCAAGGTATGACCCTAAAATACTCCGAGAGTAGCCCGCCCCTCATCCTACCCCAACACACCCTCTCTGTGTTTCTTAGCTGGTGCATTTATTCCATTAACATTGAGAGAGATAATTGTCATCGGATTTAGTGCGATCTTTATGTGGAAGTTTGGTTTGTCTGTTGATAGGTCTTGTCTTAAAATAAACCTTTTAGTTTCCATTTTAATGCTGATTTTGAGTCTGCTAAGTTCCTGAGCTGTTTATCCGTGAAGCTGTTTATACTTCCTTCAAACCTGAAAGTTAGTCTGCCTGGCTGCTGTATTCTAGGCGAAGCATTCATTTCATTGTGTCTTGTCACTAAGTCTCACCACTGCTTTCTGGCCTTGAGTTTTCTTGTGACAGATCTGCTGTAAGTCTTAAGGATGCTCCTTTGAATGTAATTTCCCTTTTGGATCTTGCTGCTTTCAGTATTCTATCCCTATCTGTGGGATTCATCATTGTGACTAGGATGGTCTTGGGGTGATTTTCTTCAGGTATCCTTTTAGATGGGAATATTCAGGCATGCAGGATTTGGTTGCATGCAGTCTTTATCTCTGGGAGTTTCTCTGCAATATCCTTGACTGCTAATTATCCTTGGCATTTCCTTCCTGTGTCTCTGGGACTACAATGATTCTTATGTTGTTTCTGTTGAACTTATCAAAGACTTCTATTTTCATATGTTTACATTCTTTGAGTAATTTCTCCATTGTCTGACCATTTGTTTTAAGGCTCCATTCCAATCTCTTTTGATGTATGGAGTTGTTATGCATCTTATCTTCCAGCTCACTGATTCTATTCTTAGCTGCTGTTACTGTGCTGGAAAAGCTTTCCATTGAGGTTTTCATTTTCTCTACTGAGTTTTTCAGACCTGTTATTTCAGTTTGGAGTTTTCTGATTTCTATCGTCATACCCTGTTGATTTTTGTTTGTGTTCTGTTCAACTCAATATATGCTTTCTTTGAGTTCTATGAACATCCTTCATATTTCTTCTTTAAACTCCATATCTGAGAGACTAACTAGGTGGTTGGCAGTTTACAGGTCATCAAAGTTGCTATCTTCATTCTCTATGCCTGGTGTTGGCCTGCATTGTTTCCCCATTATCACACTTGTATTGTGTATTTTTCTACATTTTGTAGTTGTGTTCATTGGCTAGAAGGAGCACATGGCTGTGAAGCGAAGTGGCCCAGCTCCTCTGCCTCCACCTTTTGTGGGTGGGACCACTCACCTCTGAAGAAGACAATCCCTCGGGGAATAATGGCAGAGTTGGATCAAAATTCAAGGCCACAGGACAGCAGAGAAAGGCCCAAGACATCTGCTGTGTTTCAGGGCAAACAGCAGAAACCAGCTTTACTGTCTCTGGGTGGGACTGCTCACCTCTCTGAAGAAGATAAGCCCTCTGAAAATGAGCCTTCAGGAACAATGGTGGAGAGGATCAAAATCACAGGCCACAGGACAGCAGAGAAGAGACCCAAGATGTCTGCCTACTATTTTTAATATTGCTTTCTTTGAGGGAGGCATACCTGACTACTTTCAAGACTTAATCCTGACTCTTAGTTCAGAGGTCACCTTGGCATTACTGGTGACTCAACATAGTCAGCTGCTTGTAAGGCAGCTGACTTATCTACTATCTCTCTAGTTCCTGGATGGAATTTCACAGTTCATAGTTGGTTGGTTATGGATTAGTCCTAAAATGCATGGCTTCAGCAGTGTAGGTGTACTCAAATGTGGTTTTAGCACAAATCAAACTTCCTGGAAAGAGACACAGCCAAAGCATAAACTCTTCACTGGCAAGTTTTCCTGCCAGGTAGAAAGTGACTGAAAAGAAAAATGTGAGGATTTTTATTTTGTTTTATGCTTTTTAGAGGAAACTTGGGGTCTTTTCCACGATCAGCTTGTGCTCTATTATTTGAGCTATTTCCCTGGATCCTTGAGAAATGTCTTAGTCAGGGGATTGGAGACACAAAAGGGATGTTCTGGATTGAGGGTGAATATTAACCTATCCCCCATAGGTAGGTTTCTCTGAAATAAAAGCTGCTGCCATTCAGCCATTTGAAGGCCAATTATTGAGTTCTGGCTCAGATCACAGGAAACAGGAAGAAATTATCAGCTGATCACAATTTAACACTAAATTCAGTGTAGTTTAAAGAAATCAAGACTGACTCTAATGTACCTGGTACATACAGATATTCACAAAAAGATCATATGAAAGACCCTTGCCAGGGGAAGATTTGGGTAATTATTGACTCTCAACTTTAACCCATCATGATTTTCCAATGGAATGGAGAGAACATTCTTATTCTTATTCTTTTGGTTTTTTTTGGTGTATGTAACACAAAAGGTAGAAATGTGTACTCTTGTGAAGAAGCAGTAGGCCATTCCATCTCAGGAAATTTGGGGGGTAAAGAGAGAGGCTCTCTTTGGTTAGTGTTGCTCTTTATATTTAGATGTCCAAATTAAGATGGAAGTTCTGAAATATCTCAGAAAGAGGACCAAAAGGAATTCTCCTTACTGGAATATAACTAATGAGTCAGAACTATCTGGTGCCCTGGGTGATCAGATGGCCCAAATATCTTCATCGGGTCAGGAAATTTAAGCCACAGTGATCGAACTACAGGTTCCATGTTCAGTATTCTTTTCTTAGATTCTACTAGTGCTGATACAGGTATTTCAGAGATAACACAGTGTCTTGCATCTCAGAATTCTCCAGACTTGTAACTAAAAAGATAAGTTATCAAAATGCATTTATGAAAACTGGTGATGAAAAAATAGGGTTTTTCTGTTTAGAGGAAGTGCTTTCATTAATAGGTTCATTACTTCTCAGTCTCTTGACTAAGATCAAGTATAAAACTTAGGTTCAAAGACATGATATAAACTGTCAATTATTTGATTTTTACCCCAGAAATGATATATTCATCTCTTCTGCAGTTTAATTTTCTGGTGAAAGATAAAAAAGGCACTAAGATATGAATCTATGTGCTCTTGCTTAACAAATTAGTTATCAATGTATGAAAATGGAACTTTGCAGAAATTTTTTTAAAGCACTTGATTCGCTTTATTGTAAATGTGTCACTTTTCTCTCCCAGGACTCCAGGATAACAAACCTTACATCCTCTTGTTAACAGATTTAATTCCTTACAAGTTCTTGGCTGAAGATAAGTGATTTATGCTTGCTCGTGAAAGTTCCTGGATAGAAATACACCATCTGCCAAATAATTAATTAATTTCCCAAATTTAATGATACTGATTTATATTTTCCCCTTAGACAAAAATTTTAAAAAAATCTAATAATGTGTCCCACTAGTTCACATTGTAAGGGTCCAGTCAGGCATAGGCCTGGCATATTACCCATCCATTTTATGTCTCACCTTTGCAAACTATTATTGCTATCTCTCTCCCACATCAGCAAGAACCTTGTCAAGACTGGCCTTGTACTACTTGAATTATATTTCTTGTGGTATTTGAATTATGTATCTCTTATAATTTGTTCCTGGGGATGAATGACTGGCCCAGATGCATGAACAAGCTGATAATGGCTATATAAACTCTGAATCCCTCAGACTCGGGTTGAACCCAAACCTGCTGGGATAGGAGTGGTTAGATCCCAGCATGCAGGCCTAATAAACCCTGCTTTGTAACTTGCGTTGCCATGTGGTCTCTTTGTCTTCTCACTCGGCTATTAGCACGGACCTAACAACATCTCCTACTAAACTTTAGTAAGTTTCTAGGTTCTTTTATCATGATTCAATAAAGAAGAATATTATGTTTTCTGCCTTGGTAAAAGATACTTAGTTCCCTTCCCCAATTATTCTGCACAGCACAAAGTATCTAGAACACAGGCATGGTAGCACTTTGTAATGACCCCAATTAACAAACCTGACAACTGCTTCAACAATTAAGAATGAAAAGTGGGAAAGGTTCACTTGTAAGAGGTACTTTGGAGAAGTGTGAACTCCTAATGAAAAACAAGCTCACATAATCACTTATGGATGAACCGTTTAGAAATTGGCCCTCCAGAAGCTCAATACTAAACACTGTGGTTTTTCAGAGCACAAACATGTGAATTCAAGAGGGCATAACCTGAGTCCATGTTGACAATGAAGACCAATGAGTAGAAAGCACAGTTCAGGAATGAAGTTCAAGTGAAGCTGGGTGATGAGTTCTCCGTGCTTTCAAACAGAAAGAAGAGGATCATAAGGAGCTTTCTGTATTTAAATTCACAGGCACTGCAAAGTTAAACAATGCATGAAAAACAGGAATCAGATGTAGTACTTGGATTCTTAACTCTCTTTTTGTCATATTTCTCATGTGAGTCGAAGAGTATCTATTTTTCCAACTTTGATTAACATATCTTAGGGAATATTTTAATTTTACATCAGACTAGCAAGAGTCAGGGGACAAATTGTTCTCTGTAGTATGTTCTGACTGCAAACACCTCCTTTTAATTACAAATATATGTTAACTTTCAACCAAGACTTGCTATAGTTTAAGACTCATCTTGGAGAACTAGGTCCTACCAGCATTTAGTGTGTGAACTCATATCATTAAAGTGCCAAATATTCAGGGTTTTCTAACTTAGAAGAGAATGATTTCTGTCACTGCTTTCATAGAACTCTGCTGGAAATCAAACACAATTTTTATTCTGGTGAATGATTACTGTCTTATTTAATTCTCCCCTAACAAATGTCAGTGCTAATGTATTACAGATTATTCAGTCAATTTGATGGTTCCAGGTGAAAGAAAGGAACACAAATCTCTTCTTTTAGTGGAAAAAGGGTCAGCCAATGACTTCCCCTGCAGGAGCCAAGATGAGGCTTGACATGAATCAATCAAGAAGGCTCAATTTTACAGTTATAGTGCCTAATGCCTAAACATGAGCGCGAGGGTGGAAATTAGCACCCGATTATGAGCATACATGATCTTCCCCTGGAAGACAATAATATTGGCATTAAGCTTCTCAAGAGGAAAGATGCTGCCGGTTTTTAATATGTCTTAAATTATGTCAGGAAAAACACTGGAACATCACACAAAAGCCACAGTCAGTGTCTATTGCTATCTCATAAAGCTGGAGATCTTTACAACAATATTGACACAGGAGCAGGCAAGCAAATGTCAGCCAATATAACATATGAAATACTTAACGTAACCAATTTTCAGCTGTCAATCAGCAGGGAATAATGACTGATGCAAGGAATCAATACACCACAATTGAATTCCAGCTCACAAACTTGTTTCGTTCTGTGCTATAAAAGACTGTCAAATGTCACACCCCAAGAGATGCAACAGGATTCCAAAGATTTATTTATTTCAAGCTCTGAAGTCTATTAGCAATACTGCTCTTTTGCTATTGGAAATAGAGCTGCAATGACACGAAATTTTCAGAAATGACAATGTTTGTCTGACAAATTAAGGCTAGGACTTTCTTTTATCCCATATTTGCTTATTTATTTATTTATTTTGCTAACATGAAGTACAATTATACTAAACCAGTTATCAGGATTTCAGAAAGCAAATATTTGACATAATGCATCCAGTAAACTATTCAGAGTTCACTATTTTTAAATAAGTTGTCCAATACATAAGAAATGAATGGAAATTGCATATGGCACACGGAGAGCTTAGGTTAAATCAAAAGATTAATATTGTGCAAATGAATGAGGACAAATTAAATCTATAAAGTTTTTACTTCTTTAAATAATAATATTGAATTCTACTGTATGATGAATATTTAGGTCAAAATAATTAAGATTATTATCCAGAACACAAGTAGCATTTAATTTTAGTCTACAAATGTTATAATTCAAGGTCTGAACCTATTTTTTAATTTTATTATATATTTCATGTTTTAAGAGAAGTGACTTTGAGGTGATGCGACAACTAAAAAAATATTTTTCATAACTAGATATAGCCATAGAAAAATATTTGTCCTTTTCTAGATATCATTCCAGAACATTTTTTTTCTTTCCAGTTGTTATTTTCTATATACTATATATTCTTACTCAAAGAGAATAAACCAAAATACTAGTTTATGAAAGAAAGAACAGCATGTCAATGATGATTATATTTTGCACTGTGGGGCAAGAAAAATCGTCAACTAATTCTTTTAAGCACAATATAGCAACATGCTAGTTACGCCTCCAGATTGGATTGTTTTTTGCAGAAATGTGAAAGTTTTTCCCAATTGTCAAGGCCTGTGATGACAAGGCAAAGCAGAAAGCAGACAAGTCTCTGGGTGGGACCCAGTTCCAAGGAACGTATTAGTGTTCATATTAGTGCTTTCATTTACACAGATACACATCTAGGTATTTCTAGGCATGTTCTATAGAGTGCCAGTCTGATGGGGCCATATATTGGAAGAGACTAGAAAACACCTAGGTTTTACATTTCATGTGCTCACATGACAACTAGCATTACAAAGCTGAACTGACTTCCTAGTAAATGTTTAAAATGAAATTATTTTCTTCACATAGAGTTGGCATTGAAAAAAAACACCAGAGCGTCCAAATAGAACATGTGGAGAATCTGTTGTTTATGAACAGACCAGCAAAAAACACAGACGCTGTTTATAAATGGGAATAAAAGACTGTGAGGGCCGAGTTACTCATGTGGTTGAGTGGGCTGATTAAACCCAGAGAGACCCGCTTCGGCAATAGCCGCCATGGTCTTCATTTGTTCTTCCCTGAAAATGATAACATCGAATTGGAAAAGTTGAGATTGAAAAGCCATGAGTGTGTTGTCTAATTTCAACCGCAGACTCAGCTGTGCTCTCTTGGTGGCTTTATGAGGGAATAAGATTATAGGTCACAAGAGCTTCTTTATTTCCCACCTGTAGCTTCTAACATTTTATTAAGAATTTTTCCATCTTCTTCCTTTGACTGAAAGCAGTAGAAATCCTAACAGCTGGTCCAGGACTTTGACCCAAGTGGTGTTAACAGAGATTAGTGATTCTGAAATGAAGTTGTCTTTTATCAGCGTTTTATTTATGGGTGGCTACTAATATTTTTGACAGTGCTAATAAGAGAAACATGTTGGGTCATTATGAAAATATAACAGGAGTTCTTAATACAGGAAAACTCTTAGGCTTAGGGTTTGTTTGATCAAAAATCTCACCCAGCTATTGTTATTCAAAGGAAAACACAAATATGAAAGGATGGGTTCTAGAGGCCATGTGGTCTCAGGGGCATTGTAAAAGACATTTTTGTAATAATCCTCAGAGACAAAGAAAGGTGGGCTGGAAGGTCCAGCTTACGACATGAAACTCACCACAAAGAGTGGTGAGTGCAGTTAGAGAAATAACTACACTGGGAACTATCATAAAAATGTGAATGAATGAGGGAAGTGAAAAGCCTGTCTAGAGTACAGGTGGAGGCGGGGTGGGGAGGAGGGAGATTTGGGACATTGGTGGTGGAAATGTTGGTGGTGGGCGTTCTTTACATGACTGAAACCCAACTACAATCATGTTTGTAATCAAGATGTTTAAATAAAGATATATATATAAAAAGACAGAACTCTAACTACAATCATGTTTGTAATCAAGATGTTTAAATAAAAAGATATATATAAAAAAGGACAGAACTCTAAAATAAACCAAAGCCAACAATGAAATCAAGAGATCCAAACTTTAACCATCAAAACTTAAAATACTGGCAGACTGGGGGTAGGGGGTGGTGGTATAGGATACATTTTGGGAACATTGGAGACAAAATGTCAAAACTGATTGTGGGATTGGCCCTGATACATTGTATGTAGAAACCCAACTATGAAGAACAATGATAACAATAAAAATATTTTATATGAAGGTTTATTTTCAAAATATTAAAAAACACACACCAAGAGATGAATATATTCTTACAACACTTGCTTGCCTTAGACATTATGAAGAACAGAGACCTCCACACTATAAAGAACAAGTGCTTCTCTAGCTCTAAGTCACTGAAAAAGGTGACCTCCTTCATCACAAAATATTGTAAAGCAAACTTGTTGGAGAGTGGTCCAGAAATGCTTTCTTGACTGATAGTTGTTTATGACATATGGCATTTGTTCAGATGGTTTTGTAATACCTTCCTACCTTACTAGTCTCCAAAATAAAAACTTAGAAGAGTTGGTAGTGCATAAATGGTGCATCCTCCTTTTGGAAGATAAAAATTCTTATTTTCAAGACTTGTTTCTTTAATATGGGATATAGGATTTCTCGCCTGGAGAGTTCTGAAGAATAATGAGATGTTCTCTGCAAAAAAAAAAAAAAATTGGAAGGCAAGTCAATGTGCTAAGGACCCAGTCCTTTGTTGCTCGCCATTCAGAGATGCCTTCTAATTGAATAAAACTGAGCACAATAGTCAGAACTCTCAATCCTCCACTCCAATTGACTGAAAATTGGAGGCAACAGGGCTCAATGGAATGTCTGAGATTTCTATTTCCCCACATTGTTTGATGCCAAATCCAGCACTCCTTTTGCTTTTATTCTGAATATATTTTCCAGACATTCTCTCATTAATCCTAAATCAATTTAGTTCCAGATACAGTCAGGCTAGACTATATCAAGGTTTTTGTGGCTTTTAGATTTAATTCCTAAAATGGTTGACTCTGACTTTTACAATCAGGCAAATCAATGGTAGGGTTCACTTTGCTTTTCAGTTAGTTACTTGTGGGGGAAAAAGTTCCCTTTGTTTTGAAGTCAGGTGGAGGATTTGAGAACATTTTGATGATAAATGCGTTTATGTGAAAGGAGATCAGAAAGAGTCAATCTGGTGTTTTCAGCTTTTTTAATGACAAAATAGAATTGTCTGTGCAGTCTATTGAATCAATAGTAGAGAAATGTGCTGATAAGGACGAGTGATTGGAGAGAAAACCACTGGATTCAGTTTATCTAAAAGCCAAATATGTGTGTGATTTACGATGATTTATCTATTCTTCATTTGCCCTTGTGAAGGTAAGCATACATCTACCAGAGACACAAACCTATCGTGGAGGCTATCTTGATAATAATAATGCATCCATTTGAGAAGCAAAGAAAATTGACCGAAGTTTGGATTATATGTACAATCAGATAGGTTTGTAAAGTGCAAGCATAGAAATAAATAAATAAATAAATAAATAATAATGACATATTTCAAAAATTGGCATTTAAAGTAAAAAAGGCCAATATTCAAAACTAAGCTGGCATCGTTTTACCTATCTTTTCTAGCCACTATCTCTTTATCTAACTTGTTCTTTGATACATAATCTTTTTTGATTTGTTTGATTTTAAATCATACCTACCTAAATCATACTCATGGCTTACTGCTAACTTTGCACTCAAGCATGGTTCAGGGAATCAGTTGGAGTGTTGGCATTGACCCAGTTTTGCCACATACAAGGCTAGAGCCCTACCAACTATACTGTCATTCTAGTCTTTTTACATAATCTTTAGAGTTGAGTAGGATTAAATGAAAATGTTAGACAGGATAGATGTAGTATTATCAATTATATTTGAGGCCCACAAAGATGTGATGTCATATTCGATCCTGTGAATATGACCATATTTGGAAATAGATTTTGCAGAAGATTAAATTAAAATTGGATACCTAATCCAATTTGTCCTTCTAAAGTAGGAAATTTAGACATGGACGGATTTAAACAAGAAGGATGCCATGTGACTGTGAAAACAGAGGTATTGATGGTACTTCTATAAGATAAGGGACTATAAAGTTTGCTAATAGACCACACAGGTTTACAGTCCAGAAACAAATTCTCCCTCACAGCCATAAGAGGAAGCCCACCTTGCCAATGCCAGGGACTTTTACTCCCAGAATTGTGTGGCTCTATGTTTGTACTGCCAAAGCTACCCAGTTTATGGCATTTTTCTATAGCAGTCCTGGGAAACTAATACACAAACTAATACAAATTAATCTCAAACAAATATATGCAGTTCCAGTTCTTTCCATCCTACCTCCTTCCTTCCTTCCCTCCTTCTTTTCTTTCTTCCTTCCTTTCCTTCCTATCTTACTACCTTTTCCCTCCTTACCTCCTTCTTTCCTTCATTCCTTACCTCCTTTCAACCTTCCTTTCTTTCTTTCCTTCCTTTCTTCCTTCTTTTCTTCCTTCCTTCCATCCTTCCCTCCTTCCTTCCCTCCTTTTCTTCCTTCCTTCCTTTTCCTTCCTAGCTTACTTTCTTTTCCCTCCTTACCTCCTTCTTTCCTTCGTTCCTTCCCTCCTTCCTTCCTACATTCCTTCCTTTTCTGTTCTTCCTATCTTTCTTCCTTTCCTTCCTTTATTACCTCCCTCCCTTCCTCCCTCCTTCCATCCCTCCCCCCTCCCTCCCTTCCATCCCTCCCCCTCCTTCCCTTCCTTCCTTCCTTCTTTCCTTCTTTCCTTCCTTCTTCCTTCCTTCCTTCCTTCCTTCCTTCTTCTGTGATAAAAAGAAATTGCCAAAGTTCGCATATCTCCTATAAAATCACAACTTATTTTCAATCTTATGTTTGGAGGATAGTCATTATCTGTTTAAGACATGAACTATGCCTGCTTCATATACAAGCAGAGGGTGTGGGAGTAGGGAGTTGAGGGGCATTGGTGGTGGGAATATTGCACTGGTGAAAGGGGGTGTTCTTTTTGTGATGAAAACCCAATTATAATCATGTTTGTAATCACGGTGGTAAAATAAAGATATTATAAAAAAAAGACGAACAGGGGGCCGGGCGGTGGCACTGGAGGTAAGGTGCCTGCCTTGCCTGCGCTAACCTAGGACGGACCGTGGTTCGATCCCCCGGTTCCCCATATGGTCCCCTGTGCCTGCCAGAGCAACTTCTGAACAAATAGCCAGGAATAACCCCAAAGCGTCACCAGGTGTGGCCCAAAAACCAAAAAAAAAAAAAAAAAAAAAAAAAAAAAAAAAAAGACGAACACAAATCTCTGCAACTTCAAAAGGAAATTATGTCTACCATATATAGGATTCTACATTTCATTGATCACAATCATACTAGTATTTTTTTAAAAGAGAGAAAATATTTTCCTTTAGACTTATCAGTGATGACAGTTTGATCTTAGCTGTTTTACCCATAAAGTCCATAGCAAAGATCTCTAGCAAAATGGAGTGGCAACACTAAATGAGTTGGACACACTACATTTACTATACTCAGTAAAGGATATAGAACATTGGGCTTCAAACATGAAAACTATATCAAGTCTCCAAAGCTCAGGAGTAAAATTTTAGACAAGATTTCGATATTATAAATGTACAGTGATCAAATATTTTGTCTCGTAAAACATTTAGTCTAAGAGCTTATGTATGTATGTGTGTATGTATTTGTGTATGATTTTCATAAAATTAGTGGTGATATGCAACAGATTGTTTAACAATATAATCTACTTACTTGGAAAAATAGAAAATTAACACATCATCATAGCTCTTCAAATTTCTTCTCTCCCACTTTTTGGTTCGTTTACTGTTTGGGGACCACACTCAACTGTACTCAATGTATACTTTTAGCTCTGCTCTCCAGAGTCATTCCCAATGGTGCTTTGGGCATAATACAGGGCTCTGGGAGTTAGACCTGGGTTCAGCATATGTTTATCAAGTGCTCTGCCCACTGGACTATCTCTCCAACCAAGTCCCCACCTAAAAAAAAAAAAAGAAAATAATGGCATCTACAATGCAAAAGTTTAAGACTACGAGGTTAAGTATGCTTGGACATCCTAAGAGAGAAAAGTTAATCATAGTGTGCATATTTCTCATAGAAATATTATTATTGACTATGAGCTTTTAGTATGCAAAATAATTTTTTTGGTTTTTTAGTCACACCCAGCAGAACTCAGGAGTTACTCCTGGCTCTATGCTCAGAAATCATTCCTGGCAGGTGCAGAGGACCAATGGGACGCCGGAATTTGAACCACTGTCCTTCCGGATGCAAGGCAAATGCCTTACCTCCATGCTATCTCTCCGGCCCCACAAAATGATATTTTTATCATCTGTCCTGTTGCTGAGAAGTTTCTAAAACAAACATTGGATTGAGAAAATGATACAAAAATTAACTTATAAAAAATGATGACTGCTTTTGAATATTTACAGCTGATGCATAGCATAAGATATTGCTAAAATTGATAAATTAAAAAAGCTATTTGGAGATAATATATAGTGTGATGACATAGGTTAATCAGAAATGACTTCACAGAAGTTATAGGAAGTCTTGCTCAAAATTGAGCTGCTTTTTTTGGAATGTGACATTTCAAAATGCAGCATATCTATTTTGCTGGCAATTTGTTTTTGGGTAAAGAGAAAATCCTATCACTCAAAGAAAAAATTGCATTAGACTTCTAGAATGCTTTACAAATGGCTTTGGAAAGTGGATCTTTTCTCGGGGTAACTGCTGTGCTTTGGGTCCTGATTTCAAAGTTGTACCCTTGGTTTCTTTCAGTTTGTAAGTTGAGTGTATCCCATGAAACTTTGTGTAGACTTATAAATAGTTTTATAAGAAACATACCCACTGTTGCTCACCATCATCACTTTCAGACTGAATTATGTTGACCAATATTTGCCCAGAGGATTGGTTCATGTCCACTTCTAAGCAGATAAATCAGAGTTATTTCTGGTTTCTAAATGACAGTTTTATGAGACCACATTTTTGAAATTTGTATTCAGTATACGGGATCATTTTACTCTGTAAATGGTGGAATCTTTCCTGGGACTAACTTTATCTGCATACTTTTGGTCTCTGTAGACAAAATCAGTAGTGTTGGAAAATTCCTGGACAGTTGTTTGATATGTACATGGCCATACAAGAATGTTCCTTCTTTTTTACTGTTTGACTGAGAAAAATCAACTCACTTTATTGTTTTTATTGTTTAAAATTCAAGCAAGAATTCAATTGTGTGAGTCCTAAAATAATATGTATATATACATATATATGTATATACATATTGGTATTTTGGGGTCACACCCAGCACCACTCAGGGGTTGTTACTCTTGGATCTATGCTCAGAAATTATTCCTGACAGCCTTAGAGAACCATATGTGATGCCAGAATTCAAACCACCATCCTTCTGCATGCAAAGCAAATGCCCTACCTTCATGCTATCTCTCTGGCCTTCCTTAAACAATATTATCTTTGCCTTTATGTAACCTTTCAGAATTATCTTTTCATAAATAATATAGTCTACATAGTGATACTTTTGGCATTGCAAATAGCCTTTAAAACTATTGTTTTTAGTCTCTTATATATTGTACTGTATGTACATGGAGAGAAAGTTTGGTTTGGAAAATAATTCTATCAAACAACCAATCCTAAAGCTGAATTTGTTGAACTCCTATCTTTTGGTGACTTCATTGTTTTTCCAAGTTTATTCTTCTAGCCAGAGATTTCTCGCCTACAAAAGGGGCTCCTAAGTATTAAAACAGGCACATGAATAGTGAACCTTTAGAATTATATTCACACATACTCCCTGATATTTAATGGTTCAGTGGAGGAATCTATGATCTAAAAATAATAATAATTAAATATGGGTGATATGGGCAAACTAAATAAACCTATGCTTCTGTGATATTTTTATGATAGGCTTGAAAAAATATTAGCTTCTGAGACAATAAGCCTTTTATCTACAGCCGTGCTTTTCAACCAAGCAAGGACTCGGGTGTAAAAAAAAAAGATGAAAACCTACTGATGGATCATTGAAGGTTTTTTTTCCTTTGGGGGTCACTTTGGCAGATAGCTGGCTCTCCATATGAGATTGAAGACTGTCAGACTACATTTGTTTCACCCTCATCCTGGTTTGGATTATTTCATGAGCAGTCCTGATTCAAATGTATTCACTTGGAATTGGAGATTATAGCATGTGGGGTGAGTTTACAACTGGCACCTGAACCTAGGACCCAAGAACCTGAGAAGACTGCAACAGTGGTAAATGACTTGATCCTCTGGTGAATTATCACCATCATGATCCCCTCAAGCTGTACTGAATGTGCCATGCCTTTCACTGAAGCATCAATGAACATGACTCCTGTTCACAATGGCTTCATGTTGCTCTGGTCCATCTACCTGGATTTCTCACTCTGGACTGTACATACTAGGCTCCCTAAAAATTCTCCTGCACACATGCCACAAGAGGGGAAGACTGGCTTCTCAGTTGTGATGAGTTCTCAATCTGAAAACTTTCCCAGAGCTGATAATTTATTGTTGACGACTGACACTAAATCAGAGAGACCCCCATATCCCAAGAATGGTGAGTCAGTTACTGTATGCAGACTGAGTCTGAAAATGGCTCCACCAGAGATAAACCTGCTCCCCAAGCACTGAGTCAGGTAGACAAGCTGGTGCTGGCAATCCAAGTTCTGGGTACCATCAAATGGTTCAATGTCTAAAATGGTTATTGATTTATCAACAGAAATGACATCAAAATATGTATTTGTTCAATGGACAGATATTAAGAAAAACAATCCCAAGAAGTTTCTATGTAGCATTCTATGTAGAAATTGATGTTATAAAAGGAGAGAAGGGACCAAAAGTATCCAGTAGACCAAAAGTACATATGCTAATGTATCCAGACCTGGGGAAATGCCAATGAAAGGTAGCAATCGACTTAGATTCTGTCAATTGATTCCCTGGCTTCACTCAGCTGCCCAACCACCTATAGTGACAGAGGCCTTCTCAGGTGGGACAGAAGTAGGAATTGAAGAGGAAAGAGTTAAAGACTCTGGGCAGCATCCCAGATGTTGACATCTACCATCTTTCCTCTACCAGAGGTGAGAACTTCGGACCTCTAACCTGCAGCAGCTTATCGAGGAGATCCCAGTAGCCTAACACAGAAGGTAAAGATGGAGAAGATGAGGATCTAAGCCCAGCTGAAGAAACCCAACAAAGAATAAGCTGCTTTCAAAACCTCCTTCATGTGGGTTACCTCCAAAAACATTAATTTTTTTCTAGGCTGATCTCTTGACCCTATTTACATTGGTTACTATATTGCTGGTTAAATGTGTATTCTATCTGTATTAGATTTTAGAGCCATTTTTTAAAGGAGGGAGAAACCTTGTATCTCCTAGGCAAAGGGGATTCCCTTCTCAAATGACCCCAATGTTCTTACTGTGCCTATGCAGAAGGAAAGAAAAAAGGGGAGGGACAGAGAGATAATACGGAAGTAAGGCGTATGCCTTTCACGCAGAAGTTTATTGCTTTGAATACTGGCGTTCCATTTGGTCCCCTGGCATGCCGGGAGCGATTTCTGAGCATGGAGCCAGGAGTGACCCCCCCTGAGCACTGCTGGGTGGGACCCAAAAAACAAACAAACAAAAAAACCACACAAAAAAAAGAGACAAGAAGCACAAAATAATACTTTTTTTTAATTTCGCTTATTACTACTTTATATTTCTCTTCTCTTATCTAGTTTTAGTTGACTTCCTTATCTTGGTGTAGATATTTAAGTAGTTGTTCACTTTTTTATTCATATATTTACTTTTTCTGTCTTCTTTTCTCTTCTTCCTTTTTGCGCTCTGTCTTTTTTTTATCTCAAGACCATGGCAACTATGTGGTGCATATCTATATTGCTGCAGTGCTCACTGGATATCTAATTTGATACATCTATGTGAAATGTTCTGGTGATTCACCTTCTTTTTCCCCTTTTGTCTCTCAAACCGAGCATGAGAGCTTCTAGAAGAACTCTGCCCATTATTGGCGTAATTTCCCCCCCCCCACACCATCCTATTACCTTACTCTTCTCCAAACAAAACCACATAACTCGAACTATCTAGTCCCACTTCCCAATTAGAGGAAGAAATAATGGAGGCACCAAAACCAAACAGCTATTAAGATCACTAAGTAATAAACTAGACAAAGAGGGGATCACTCAAATCTAGAAGCCCCTGGGGAGAGGATGGAGGATAGGGGAAGCAGGGGGGAAATGGAGGTGGAGGGAGGACAACTCAATGATGGGAATTCCCCTGATTCAATGTTTACATGTACCTGGAACATTACTGTGAATGATATGTTAACCACTATGATTAAAATAAATTAAAAAATATATACTGCTATTGCCCCACTGAAAACAGAAAATTTTGTATCCAATTTTTGTGTACTTTTTTGGGTTACACCCAGTGATGTTCAGAGGTTACTCCTGGCTACGTACTCAGAAATTGCTCCTGGCTTGGGGACCATATGGGATGCCAGGGGATCAAACTGTGGAGGGATGCAACTGCTGTCCATCCTAGGTTAGTGTGCATCACACACCTGCCCCAACTTTATTTTTTTGTTTTGTTTTGTTATGTTTTGGGGTCACACCCGGCAGTGCTCAGGGGTTACTCCTGGCTCCATGCTCAGAAATTGCTCCTGGCAGGCATGGGGGACCATATGGGGCACCGGGATTCGAACCGATGACCTTTCGCATGAAAGGCAAACGCCTTAGCTCCATGCTATCTCCTGGGCCCCAGATTCTTATTCTTATAAGAATGTTTTAGCAAACTTATTTTTAAATTGTACATATATGTATCTGCAGAAATATTCTTGTGATTTTATTTAAAGAAGTTTATGAAAATGAACTCAGATGTTTTAAACTTGCATTACATTGCTCAGTGTAAGAATGTTTAAGAATTTTCAAATTAAGTGTATCTGCAGAAAGATTCTAATGTTTATGTTCAGAAAAGTCTATGAAAAAGTGTTGTGAGATGTATAAGACAAAGATATGGGAAAAGCTGATTGTTTTAAGAATGCTGTATACAGGGACCGGAGTGGTGGCACAAGTGGTAAGGTGTGTCTGCTTGCACGTGCTAACCTTGGACAGACTTTAGTTCAATCCCCTGGCATCCTATATGGTCCCCCAAGTCAGGAGCGATTTCTGAGCACATAGCCAGGAGAAACCTCTGAGCACCATCTGGTGTGGCCACCCCCCCCCCAAAATGAGTGCTGTATACAGTTAAAACTTTGATGCTATTACAGCCAACTGTTACTGTGCCTATACAAAATAATAACCACTTTTTTAAGTTCCTGCCTCTTACAGAGAACAATAGAACATGACTTAGGTACTCAACTCAATTTTTTTGAACAAAGGGGCAGTTGTTAGATTACACCTTATTTTACCTAAAATAAAGACCATCCCTGGTTCCTTTGCTTGTTTACAACTTGAATTTACCTCAAAACAGAGATTGTTTTACTTGTAAGCCTGGGTTTACAAATAGCCTGAGCTATTTGTCTTACAACCCCATCCAGGGGTGGTCTACCAGGAATGATATGCCTGTTTTCAGAAAATAGGGGAGAAAGAACAAGAAGCACAGCATGCTGACTACATTGATGTCAATTCTTAAAATCTTGTAATGTCACAGTTGTTTGAAATTTCTTTATTTGAGAAAGAAAAAGAGCTGATGCTCACCAGTGATAAACTTTCAGTGAGCAATGACACTAAAATATTTGAGTTTGGGGTGCTGGCAAGAAAGTATGATGGATAAAGCACTTGCTCTTCATGTGGCCAACCTAGATTCAATACTCTACATGCCTTTATAGTCTCCCAAGTCCCACCAAGAGTGAGCTCTGATGCATATCCAGGAATTAGCTCTGAGCACCACTAGATATAAACCCAGTACAAAATAATTTTTTTCTGTAAACTGCCAAATTATGTTGACTTACACTTATACTTACTTTGGACAGAAAGTTCTAGTGGGCAGCTTCTCTCATTTTTCCAAACATAAGTCAAACTTGAGAGAACAAACACGAGTCCACCTTTTCTCTAATATTTTTGTATAATTTACTTTTCTTATGGACAAAAACATAATCAGAACAAAACATAGCTGTATTATATATTTTTCATTTTAGTTTTTCCTTTACTATACTTCTGAATAAAATAGGAATATGTAAAATATGTAGAGCTTATACACATTTTATATTTATTATGAAAAATTTTATTATAATACTATAATTTTAAAAAGTTGTTCAAAATACAGTTGTTTCAGGTATTAAATGTCCCAACACCAATCCCACCACTAGTGTCGCCTTCCCTTCATCAATGTCCCCAATTTTCCACCTACCATCCTACCCTGCCCCCTTGCAGGTATAAACAAATTAATTTCATATTGTTTGTTACAACACAAAGGTGAATGGAATTATTAAAACTTAGGTCAATAAAGGTCAAATTGAATTAATTGTTAAATCTCTCTATGGTGTTACTAAAATCAGTGTTTAAGGATTTTTGGATTGTGGTTGGTGCTAGTTGAAACTTCTCTGTTACTGTTTAGGCTTATTGAGCTGACTAGATTTCTATTTAGCTTTCCTATCAGATTTATAATATTACTGGGCTTATCATACTATATAATTTTTAGGATACATGTTTTGCCTGATAGAAGTTGAATATTTTCAAAGTAAAGTATTGAAGCAATTATTAGTAAACAAAATTTGCTATGTATTGATACATATTAATTATATATAATGTATATTCTTTTATATACTAACATTCTTTGTCCTAAAACTCCAAGATAAACTAGTTTAGTAGAAAAATACTCAAATTTTAAGATAACAGAAAAGAATATAAAACCAATGGAAATCCATGAAACAAAGGATCTGAACCATTACATTAAAAATCAAGCATCCTAATGCATTTGAGCTATTACTTTTTATTTTTTATCTTAAATAGGATTTGGGAGACTATAGAATTCCAGAAAATGTTGAGAGATAAAGATGGGTTTTCCTTTTAATGTGAAACCATTTTACTTTTGTGATTTGCTCTCAAGACCTTAACATTGTTCATTCCATGTGAGCATTAAAATATAGGCAATTTTATTCCATGGGGAAATCTTTTTGTTGTTAAACTCAGACTCATAAAATCATGTCAGGAGATAATGGGGTCTTAACCAATTGATTAGCATTAACAGTTTGAAGTTGAAGTTGGAAAAACTCTGACATGCATGTGTTACTGTATCTTGGGCCACTCACTGTCTCTAGATGAATTATAAGACTAGAGTTCAAGAGCAGTGACATGAAAACCACTGATTATATGATAATAGTGAGCAATGCTTTGCCTCAAACTTTATCAGAGGATTTTGTAATATCACAGTAATTTAAAGAATAATTTACTGAATCTGTGAAAAAAACAAAACAAAACAAAACAAACAAAAGGCAGAGATACTCAGTACTCTTTAAGAGTTTATCAGGCCAAGGAGAATAGGCACTTTATAAATTCTGAAGTTCATTGACCTTCATAGACTATTGGTGAGTTAGGTAGCAAATGTTACTCTTCTGAGTTCATAGATGAGTGAACTGAAGCACCGAGAGGTTAACTGATTTTTCCAATTCACAAAGCAAGTCACAGCATCAAAAGAGGTCACAAGGAATTCTTAACTTGGATTCACCTGGGGCTCCACTCTGACGAAGCAGTTTATTAAAAGCACCTGATGATTATAATCTGCTGGATAACCCCAGTTAGCATTTGTTCATCTGACCCAAACAAAATTAAACTATATGTTACTTGAAATTTCTATTTTCTTCCAATACTAGAGTAGTTTGAATCACAGTTGCTGAATAATCAGCGAGACAATTTCAGTCTGGATCTAAGCTTGTAAGATTAAAAAAGGAATGAATGTTTTAAAGGAATCAATAGCTTGTTTTAACTAGTAAGATATATTCACCCAGGAATGTAAATTCCATGAGAAATGTAGGAGAGAATGTTATAAGCTTTTTTAATGTAGCTCATCTAATGGAAATCCAAAAAGAGTTCTAAATTTTAAAAATAAGTATTGTAAAAAAATTGTTATGATAGTTATCACCATGATGCGTGGATTCAAAGTAAAAATTAAGAAATCAAAAGTTCTTCATAGCACAATTACTGGATTTTCCAATTCTTCTCCTTGTCTCCAAAGAGAACTCACCAAGACTCTTTCTTGTCTTCCCCTTTACTGAGTAACATATGTACCCATAACACATGTACATTCATTGCAAGAGCTTGGCATAACTTTCTCTGCCTCTGTAAATCTTTTCTATTGCTCCCTTAACTGTGAAGTGGAGCCTGATTCTTAGTTCAGAGAACTGACAGAGAGATACCTATAGATTACAAAGAGGAAACCTTTACTTCTTTCCCACACCCCCAGACCTAACTATGTTTTCTCTACTAGACCTAATCTTAAAATACATTTGGTCAGATGAGAACAGAGCTCTCTCTCTCTCTCTCTCTCTCTCTCTCTCTCTCTCTCTCTCTCTTTCTCTCTCTCTCTCTCACTCTCTGTTTTTGGTTTTTGGGTCGCACTCAGTGACGTTCAGGGGTTACTCCTGGCTATGTTTTCAGAAGTCGCTCCTGGCTTGGGGGAACATATGGGACAGCGGGGGATCGAACTGCAGTCCGTCCTAGGCTAGCGCTGGCAAGGCAGACATCTCAACTCTAGTGCCACCACGCCGGCCCCAGAGTCTCTTTTATAACCTATTGCAGGTGTGTGTGTGTGTGTGTGTATGTCTTTAATCTTTGGAGCTAGTTTTCTCTACATGGTCACATGACACCTCACGTCAAAGAGGCAGCTTGATATGCTCCTATACATGTCCACGTTAGTTGACATATATAGGAAGACCAGGAGGGTGCCTCGATTCTAGGCTGTAGATTCTAGTAATACAATCATGAGACATCTGCTAAATGGTTGTCTTTGTATTGGATCACAAAATCACCTTCAACGTTAGAGTTTAGAAATTTGGTAGTAGAAAATTCATTTAGGAACCTTTTTTTCTAAGAACAAGCACATCTTTTAGGGATTCCAGTAATGAATAAAACATTGCGTTTTAAAGCACCATAAACACAAGTATAAGTTCCTGGCAATAGTTAGCATCTACAAAGGCAGAAAGATAGACTTGAATCCTTGCAATTATACTGGGATCTGGATAGAACCTCACTAGTGTTCTCTACTAATTTATTTTCCCCTTCAATCAAGACAATCACTGCCATGATTGTAGGGTCTCTTGTTAAACCAAGCAAGTCATGAAGGGGAGCTTGCTGGCCAGGCCACTAGTCTTTACACTTTGACTGTGTCCTGCTCTCATGAGGGAAACACTAAAGCTTTAAACATTTAAGCAGTTGAAATGTGGAATTCTAGATTCAGTGGTCACCATATTACAAGAGCTCTGCCTTTAGTTAAGTCTATGGAATTGGATAAAGACAAATAGAAGGCTCACAAACATTTGGAAATGTGCTTTATTTGAGAAATTCTCCTTCAGATTCCCTTTTCCAAATTATCTCCATGACCCAAATATCATATGGTTTGGGTGAAGCTGACTTGAATCTTATATTGTATCTAATTCAGATGCCAAATTGAGACAAACCCAGTCAATCAAATTTCCATATTTTCTTGCCCACAGCAAGGGGTGTGCAGATGGACATATTTTTCAAAGTGGGCAAGGGTAGAAGAGATTCAAATGCCTTTTTGGCTGTTGTTGGTGTTCTAGAAGAACTGAAGTTTGGAGCAACTGGATGCCACTCAGAAGAAATTTGGGTTGAAATGAAATCAACCCTGAAAAATAAATCTGGGAGATTAGGGAGTGGAAAAAGCTCAAAAGCTGAACACACTGTTTACACTTCTCCATGAAAACAATTCCATTCATGAGCATTTCTGCTTCATACAAGAATATATTTCCTTTTTCACATATGCCAGTTTGGTTTTAGTCTCCAGTAATAGCAGTGCAGTAATTACCACATAAACAGAATTGAATTAAGTTGAATGGAGATTGTTTCCATTGCCACAATTCAGCAGATTAAAAAGACTCATCCATGTGATTGAAGATTTGCCTGACAGGAACTAATGACAGAGTAGATGATAGTTTAGGATGGTTAGTACCACCAATGTAATCTTTTCCAATTTCCCTTATACGTAAGAAGTCACCCTAACTAATGAACTCAAAATGACACAGAAAATTAACACTGAATATTACCCTAGTGCCAGAATGTGGGGAAAAATTTCTACTAGCAATGACTGATGGCCTGTATTTCAAAAAAAATAAACCAGTAAGGGCCTAAAGAGATAGAACACATAGTAGGCAAGGTGCTTGGCTTATTAGCAGGACCAAGAATGTCTGGAGTGATCCCTGAGTACAAAGCCAAGGGTAAGCCCTGAGTTCCACTAGGTCTGGCTCTGAAACAATAAATTAAAAATAATTAAAAATAATAAAAATAATAATTAAAAAGAATTAAAAAGTTAAAAAGTCAGTCACACTGTATTATAAAATATGCATTTTCTTACATAACTGAATGAAAATATGTCTTACTCTTCCTTGTTTCCAAAAATGTAAGCTCTGAAACATTTTCCAAAATTTTAAAGATACTTTCTACTGTACAGAAATCCTCTAATTCTCTTTCCCTTTATTATTCAACCCCATTTCCCTAGTTAGTGTTTTTTATGTGAGTGAATTTTCTTAAACAATAAAGTACGATGCAAAACTGAAATGTGCTGGTCAACCCGGTTCTTGAAAGCAGAGGGGACTCTTCTTAGGAGATCAAAACCTCACAGATGAAGAGAGATGTTATGTGTTCCTGTTTAGCTTCTAGCTTCACATATTAAAAAGTTGAACATGTAGAGCTGGATTTGATATACAGCGGGTAGGGTGTTTGCCTTTCCTGGCCAACCTGGGTTTTATTCCCAGCATTCTATCTGGTCCTCCAAGTCTTCCAAGAGTGATTTCTGAGTGCAGAGCCAGGAGTAAACCAGGAGCACTGCTGAGTGTGGCCACAAACAAAGAAACATAAAACATAAAACAAAAAACATAAGAAACAAACAAACAAAAAAAAAAAGGTTTAATATGTGACAGAGTAGGTGCAAGCAAATCTCCTTTCCCTAATAACTAATACATGTGTTTACATTAGGATTTGCCTTTTCCAAGGATTTACTCATTTTTATGAGAGTTCTCTGAATTTTTGAATAAGTAAAAAAATAAGACAGGAATGTACAGTAGGTAAGGAGCTTGCCTTCCACCTGGCTGACCTGGGATCTATTCCTGGCATCACATGTGGCCCCCTGAGCACCACCAAGAGCAATACCAGGAATAAGCCCAGAGTATTGCCAGGTATGACCAAAGACAATTAATAATAAAAAAAAATAGTGCAGAGCTTTTGGAAAACACAAGTTAAATACTTGAAGTACAAAAAAATTAAAATTAAAAAATTAAAAATTAAAATTAAAGGAACTCAGGGACTAAAGAAATATTTTACTAAAATTTTACATTCTCAAAAAGGCCTCTGCTCTGCTCCATAAGGCAGATATAACCGCCACACCCAGAAGAGATCCTGAGGGCACAGCAGAAATCTCCTGGGGGTACATCAGCAAAAGTAGGCTGTCTCTGTCAACAAAGGCAGAGCCAGAGGAGTACAGTTGCTCCTCTTCACTTTGAGGCCATGCACATCTTCTAGCCAATGAACACCAAACTTCTACACAAAGATATCACTAAATCTCATGATAATTATCTCTTTCACCATTAATAGACTAAATGCACCTGCTAAGAGACACAGACAATGCGATCAAAAAGCTCAATTCAATGTTTTGCTGCCTACAGGAAACACATCTGAATAATCAGAAGAATAGACTTAAAATCAAAGGCTAGAGGAAAATTATCCAAGCAAACAACACCCTTAAAAAAGCTGAAGTGGCCATATTTGTATCAGATGAAGCAAACTTTAGACTCAGAAAAGTTATAAGGGACAAAAATGGTCATTTGTTAATTATCAAAGGATATGTACAACAAGAAAAAAAATCACACTCCTAAACATATTTACATCCAATGATGGACCTGAAAAAATATTTAATACAATAGTTAACAAACCTGAAAGAAGATAGCAATAGCAAGACAATAATAGTGGGAGATCTCAACACTGCCCTGACACCCCTTGATAGGTCAACCAGATGGAAACCCAACAAAACATATTAGTTCTGAAAAGAAAAAAATGGAAGAAAGTGCACTAGTAGATATGTATAGGGCACTCTATCCCAAGAAAAATGAATACACATTCTTCTCCAATGCACATGGGTCATTTTCCAGGATAGACCACATGCTGGCCCATAAAACATATCTCCATAAAGTCAAGAGGATAGAAATTGTACAGATTACATTCGCTGAATTTAAAAGTGAACTACAAAGAAACACAGAAGAAAATCTTTAACACCCGGAAACTAAACAGCTCACTATTAAACAACCAATGGGTCTGAGATGAAATCAAAGAAGAAATAAAAGCATTCCTGGAAATAAATGACAATGGAGACACAAAATATCAGAATTTATGGAACACAGAAAAAGCAACATTAAGAGTAAAATTTATAGCTTTGCAAGCACACAGCAGAAAGAAAGAAAGGTTGGGGTCAGAGTGGTGGTGCTAGAGGTAATCTGCCTTGCAAGCGCTAGCATAGGACTGAACACGATTCGCTCTCTGGATGTCTCATATGGTTGCCCCAAACAAGGAGTGATTTCTGACCACATAGCCAGGAGTAACCCTTGAGTGTGTCATGGGTGTGGTCCAAAACCAAAAAACAAAAAACAAAGAAACAAAAAAACAGAAAAGAAGACGGGGCCTGTATAAAAAAGCTTAATTACACAGCTTCTAAAATTAGAAAAAGATCAGCAAAAGGAAACAAAAATAGGTAGGCAGAAGGAAATAACAAAGCTTAGAGCAGAAATCAATGAAGTAGAAAGCCAAAAATCAATCAGACAGTAATGAAAACAAAATTTGGTTCTTTAAAAAAATAAACAAGATTGATAAACCACTAATAAAACTCACAAACAAATGGATAGAGAGAAATTTAATAAACTGGATTAGGAATGAAAAGGGGGAGATCACCATAGATACTGCATAGTTTCAAATATTAATCAGAGACTACTCTATGCAACGAAACATGAAAACCTGGAAGAAATAGATAGATTCTTTGACTCTTATAATCTTCCACAGTTAATCCAGGATGATCTAGCATATCTAAACAAACCCATCATTACTGAGTGGTCATCATTACAGTGGTCATCAAGAGTTTTCCCCAAAACAAAAGCCCAGATCTAAATGGATTCATGAATGAATTTTTTTTTAATTTTTCAAGAAAAACTCCTACTCATACTTTTTAGGTTCTTTCATACATTGAAAAATCAGGAATACACCCAATAGATTTTATGAAGCTAACATCACATTGATACCATAACCAGACAGATGCTTCAAAAAAAGAAAATTACAAACCAATATCCCTGATGAACACAGTGCAAAGATCCTCAACAAAATTTTGATAAATAGGATCCAATGTGTCATCAAGAAGGTCATACATCAAGACCAAGTAGGATTCATTCCAGGAATACAGAAATGGTTTAACATATGTAAATCAATCAACATAATACACCATATCAACGAAAAGAAAAAGAAAAACTATATTTGATCATATCAATAGATGCAAAGAAAGCATTTGATAAGGTCAAACAGCCATCCTTAATAAAAACTTTCATCAAGATGGGAATGGAAGGAACTTTTCTCAATATAGTTAGGCCATCTACCACAAGAAAATGGCAAATATTATTCTCAATTGAGATAAACTAAAAAGTCTTTCATCTAAAATCTGGTACAAGACATGTTGCCCTCTTTCACCACTCCTATTCAAAATAGTGCTGGAAGTTCTTGCCATAGCAATTAGGCAAGAAAAAATCATCACGGGCATCCAGATAGGAAAGAAAGAAATCAAACTCTCACTGTTTGCAGATGACATGATGCTACATTTAGAAAACCTCAAAGACTCTACCAAAAAGTGTCTAGAAACAATAGATTCATATAGCAAAGTGACAGGCTACAAAATTAATTACAAAGAAATCAATGGCCTTATTATACACCAATAACGATAGAGAAGAAATGGACATTAAAAAATAATCCCATTCATATTATTGTCCCACAAACTCAAATATCTTGGAATCAACTTAACTAAAAATGTGAAGGACTTATACAAAGAAAACTACAAAACTCTGCTTCACGAAATTAAAGAGGACACATGAAAATGGAGACACACACCCTGCTCATGGATTGGCAGGATTAACAACATTAAAATGGCAATACTCCCCAAGGCATCATACAGAGTTAATTCAATACCTCTCAGAATAACCATGACATTCTACAAAGAAGTGGATTAAACAAACACTCCTGAAATTCATCTGGAACAATTAACACAGCAAATAGAGCAATTTTTGGGAAAAGGAATATGGGAGGCATAACTTTACCCAACTTTAAACTGTAGTACAAAACTATAGTCTTTAAAATAGCATGGTATTGGAATAAAATCAGACCTTCAGATCTGTGGAATAGAATAGAATATTCAGAGAATGCCCCCAAATGTATAATCAATTAATCATTGATAAGGGCAATAAAAGCAAAATGGAGCAAGGAAAACCTCTTCAACAAGTTGTGTTGGGACACTTGCAAAACAAACAAACAAACAAACAAACTCAGATCTCCACCTAAAACCCTGCACATAGGACAAAGGCAAATTCATTAAAGACCTTGGTATCAGACCTGAAACCATAAGGTATATAGAACAACATTGTAGGTAAGACATGCTATGACTTTGAAATGAAAAGCATCTTCAAGGATGAAACAGCACTCTCCAAACAAATCAAAGCATAGATACACAAATGGGTCTATTTTTAGCTGAAAAGCTTCTGCACCACAAAGGAAATAATGCCTAGCATACAAAAGACACCCACAGAATGAGAGAAGATATTCACCCAACACTCATCAGATAAGTAACCCCATCAAAAATGGGGAGAAGAAATAAAAGCCAATTTCTCAAAGAAGAAATATAAATGGCCAAAAGGCACTTGAAAAAATGCTGCACATCACCAATTATCAGGGAGATGCAAATCAAAACAACTATGAGGTACCAACTCACAACACAGAGACAGGTACACATAAAAAGAACAAGAAAAATGTGGAGAGAAAGGAACTCTTATTCACTGGTGGTGGGAATGCTGTCTAGTCCAGTCTTTATGGAAAACAATATGAAGATTCCTCAAAAACCTGGAAATTGAGCTCCCATATTGTCCAGCTATAATCACTCCTAGGGATATACCCTAGAAATACAAAAATACAGTTTAAAAATTCCTTCCTCACACCTATGTTCATTTCAGTGTTATTTACAATAGCCAGACTCTGGAAACAACCAAGATGCCCTTTAACAGATGAATTGCTAAAGAAACTGTGGTACATATACACATGGAATATTATACAGCTGACAGGAGAGGTGAAGTCATGAAATTTTCCCATACATGATGTATATGGAATCTATTATGCTGAGTGAAGTAAGTCAGAGGGAGAGAGACACAGAATAGCCTCACTCATTTATGGGTTTAAAGAAAAATAAAAGATGAAAATAATTCCTAGAGATGATGGCCAGAAGGACCAGCTCAATTTATGAAGCTCAGCACAAAGAGGGGTCAGTGCAGTTAGAGAAATAATAACGTTGAGAACTATCATAACAATGTCAGTGAGTGAGGAAAATAGAAAGCCTGTCTCAAATACAGGAAGGGGTGTGAGAATGAGGAGATGGTGGCATTGTGCTGGGAAAGTTGCACTGGTTGATGAGGGTGGGGGTTCTTTATATGACTAAAACCCAACTACAATCATGTTTGGAATTGCCAGGTTTAAATAAAGATATTATTAAAAAGATAAAAGAGACCCCAAGAAAAGCACCCAAACACATCCTAGTCAAAATAACAAATCCTACAGATAGGGATAGACTACTGAAAGCAGCAAGATCAAAATGGAAATACATGAAAAGGAGCTCTCTTAAGATTTACAGCAGACCTTTCACAAGAAACCCTCAGGGTCAGAAGGCAGTGGTGGGATATAGTGACAAAACTCAAAGAAATGAATGCTTCACCTAGAATACTGTACCCAGCCAGACTTACATTCAGGTTTGAAGGAAGTATGTATAGCTTCATGGATAAACAATTCAGAAATTTGAATATTCAAAACCAACTTTAAAAGACAATCCAAAAGGTCTTCTTTAAGATAAGACAGACCAACACACCAAATGCCTATATAAAGATGACATCAAATCCCATGACAATTATCCCTCTACATGTCAATGGCCTAAATGCACCAGTTATAAGGCAGAGTGGCTAAATGGATCAAAAAAGTGAATTCAACATTCCGCTGCCTGTAAGAAACACATCTACATAGTCAGAATATAGACTCAAAATTTTACATCCTCAATTCAAATTAATAATATGTGACTCTTGGACATAGAAAGGCAAAACAAAAGGAAAAAGTGGCAGGGATAATAAATAATTTAATGTCATACAAAAATGTTTCCTGTAATATAGTAGGATTCGATAAAAAAAAAGTATATAGCAATATAAAACTATTTAAATGAAGCCAACTGTGACTATTGGAAAAAATATCACTATTGCAGTTTTGATTACAAGACATTTGTAAGAAAGACACTGCAAAAAACAAAGGCAGAAATTCATGTTTTTCCCCTAAAAGTTCTTATAAGTCATTCACCAAATATCCACTGGGAAAAATACAGTGCTTTTGGCATTCCTTGCCTTCTTTTCTGTCCTTATACCTCTTTCCTGTCTTAAATGTAAACAACTGCATTTTCTTTGCTGCCAGTTCTCTCTTATGAGCACTTGGAATTTGAGTATACCAAGTATTTGGTGCCCAACTTCAGAACAGTAACCAGAGAAATAGGTACCTTTAAAAGAATTCAAGAATGCCATTGTTTTATTGAGGTCATTTCATGCTTTCTGACCTCTTGAATTGTGTTCCCATAATACTTTCAATTGAAAAAACACAGCTGCAAATATAAAGCAAACCTGCTCTTCTCTCTTTCCCCACAAGGACATGTATCTTTTTATGTGCTGTTTTTTTTTTTCCGCTCAAAACCTGGAATTCTCAGATTTCCCTAATTTTTTAAATTTCATTACAACCAGTGTGAACAATCTTTCACTTTTATATTTAAGGTACATAGTAACAGTGAATTAGGGCCATCCCCTAGTTTTTAACGTCTTTGAATTTCCATTTAAAATTCATCTCACTAGTTTCTCAAATGTGACTTCATGGTCAAATTAGTTTACACAGTCAGTTATATTTCTCTCTTTTTCTTTTTGAAGAAAATTTTAATTGATGATCAGAAAAGTAATGATAAAACAAAGACAAATAGAAAAAAATGTTATAACTCTCTTGTCATTTGTTTTTCTCTTTGAGAACATCAATCCCACTGCTTTTGGGCAAAGACTCTCTCCCAGAAAAAATGTTAGTATACCATGACATGGAGAGGCCATCTTCATCTCTTTGTTCTTTTCAAATTCATCCCTCGGTCACTATTTGATATCTTTATGTTAAAGAAAAACAAGATATAGAAACATATGATTTTATGGATCGAGATCAAGGTAGTGAAAAATGTGTAAAAGCATAAGTAGCTACAATAGCACCATAATTGTCCAATAGTCATAGTTCGCCTGATGTGATATGTTCGTGAACAATAGGGCTTAAGGACCAGAAGCAGTATCAGTGAACAATAATACATCTCAGTGAATAAATACAGTGAATAATAGTAACATCCTCCAAAAGACTAACACTTTCTCATCAAGACTCTGGGCTGACCTTGAGTTTTGGGTTTTCTCCCTGCGTCTTTTTTCCTTTCTTTGTTCATTTGAAGAGAACCTAGACTTCGCAGGGGTCTCAAACTCCCGGCCCGTGGGCCGTTTGCGGCCCTCCGTACAACATTTTGTGGCCCTGCCCTAGAGGAATCTTTTTTTGTTTTATTTTGTTTTGTTTTAGTTGTTTGGGTCACATCCCCCAATGTTCAAGGCTTACTACTGACTTTGCACTCAAGGATCACCCCGACTTTGCCTCCTGCGGCCCCCAGGTAAATTGAGTTTGAGACCCTTGAGAGGGACTTAGGAGCTGGAAGAAAAAAACTTCATCATAAATACTCTTTTCTCAAGGTGCTCCTTCTAACTTTCCTCTCCGGCCAAACTGAATAGCCTCTTTTATCTTCCCGCACTGTCTTTGATGAACTTTTACCAGTCACGCCTGCTGTTAAATGTGTGAGCTTAGTCAACTGACTTCATCGTTATAAAATAAAAGACTCCGATTTATTAATGCTCATTTAAGCTTTTCACCTTTTCAGAGTTAAGTGCAGAGTTAAGTATGTCTCTAGCCTTTGCCAAGAAGCAGGAGATGAATGTAAAGAAAACAAGACTCTCCACTCGTGAAGAGTTTATGGCCTTGTGGTGAGTGATTCCATCACATCTTTGTCTCCCCTCAGCAGAATCTCGGAACTCTGCTGTAATAGGCGGGAGGACGTGGAGAGAGGAGTTGGAGAAACAGATAAGAGGTGTCTATGGGAATGCACATCTGTGAGGCCACCTCTTCTGGTCAGTCCTGTACTTTCTGAACAGTACAAACCGGGATCTGGCCCAAAGGGAGCTCTGTTTGCCTCCAGGGGTCAGTCTCTCCTTGAAAATCCTTCCTCTCCAATCTCTCAAAGTCGCTGCAAAGCGATCCAAGACTCTCAGGTAGGAAGAAGGCTTCTGGAATTTCACTTGCAGGGAAAAATCAGCTTTAAGCTTGCTCTCAGATGTGAAGCGCATCTCAAGCAAGCCTTAGCCTTTGATTGTGATGGAGGGGCTTGGAAGGGGGCGTGTGATTTGTACGTTTAACATACACTTTCATATGTCTTTGAAATCTAGACAAAGATTTTTGCCTGAGGGCCACCGAGGGAGTGAATATCACAAAAGGGATTAGTGAGCTGTACTTCATAGCATCCAACCTTGTATTTGGTGGTGTTAAATCATACTTTTAATTCAAATGACTCCATGACTGTCCAAGTCAAAACTCAGGAAGGTGCATGACTGCAGGGAGGAAAAAGAAAATTTGGCTTTCATCGAAAGTGCGTCTACTAGAATGGGTTAGTGGCCAGCCAATTGTATTCTGCAACACTCAATATTCTCTTCTATTCTAGTCCTCTGAAGAAACCACTCAGCAGTCACGAGGGGGTGACCTTCAGAAACAGCCTTTAATAGGGGAACTTCTTCATTTCATTCCTCCCTTTCCTGAAAACTACATTTAGCAGTGAGAAAAAAATCTTTAAGTGGGCTTTAGGAGTTGGAACTTAATTTTCCAAATGCCTGCAAGTCATTAAAATGAACAGATACTGTAGGTTCAGAATGGATTTTCTCTGAATAAATTACACTTCTGGGTTTTCCAAAGAAGGTTTATATTCTGATGTTGAGAGAGTACCTTGCTCCACGACAACATAAATGTTCCATTTGCTGATGTTCATCCAAATTTATGGAATTTGACACCTAAAATCATTCAAGGAAGGACATTGATGGTAGATGGCTAGTTTCATACATGGTCCTTCATATTCAACTGTACATTAAAGGATACTTAGTCTGTCATTGCTCTATCTCTCTCTTTGTCTGATGACTTTTCTATTGTACAATATAGAACAAAAGCAGTGCTGTTTGGGGCTTTTTAGTAAGTAAATCTGAGATACTTTTAGCTAGGCAAGTATTAAATAATACTGTACTTAGTCATTGCTCTCTCTATCTCTCTCTTTGCCTGATGACTTTTCTATTGTATAATATAGAACCAAAGCAGTGCTGTTTGGGGCTTTTTAGCAAGTAAATCTGAGATGTTTTTAGCTAGCCAAGTATTAAATTATACTGTACTTAGTTTGTCATTGCTCTCTCTATCTCTCTCTTTGCCTGATGACTTTTCTATTATATAAAATAGAACCAAAGCAGTGCTGTTTGGAACTTTTTAGCAAGTAAATCTGAGATATTTCAGCTAGCCAAGTATTAAATAATACTGTTGAATGTTTTAACACTTTTTATGCTGAATTTTAGCACAGTGTTCTGAATATGCCCTTGCTGTTGTTATTAAGGAAGCAAAACTAAAATATTGCCAACTGTCTAGCAAAATTCTCTATACCTGAGTCCTAGAGTTTTTAAAGGCAACTTTACCTTTTATAAATTAAATATGTAATTTAAATTTTATCTGATATAAATACTGATAAAGCTCTTCCATTGATCAGCTCAACTTAGTCAATCTAATTATAATAAATAGGGCTCTTAACCTGTTAATCATTTCTTAGTTGGAGAGTTTATAACAGAAAGTGTTTTTCTTTTTTTTCTTTTCTTTTTTTTTTTTTTTGGTTTTTGGGCCACACCCGGTGATGCTCAGGGGTTACTCTTGGCTATTCGCTCAGAAGTCGCTCCTGGCAGGCATGGGGGACTATATGGGGAACCGGGGGATCGAACCGCGATCCGTCCTAGGTTAGCGCAGGCACCTTATCTCCAGCGCCACTGCCCGGCCCCCGAGTGTTTTTCTTTATAAGAGTTTCTGCACTCAGAAATCAACTTTTATTTTTAATAAAGCAATTAACTAATCTGTGAACTAAAGGATCAAAATAAATTGAAAAAGAAAAAAATTCAACGCTTTACATGTAAGTTCTATTAATGTACTGCTTACTAGATATAATGAAAAATCTACATAAAGTAAATTCCCATAAGTTTGAATGAGGGACAAACTTCCTCTGTGTCACTATCAGTGGGTCAAGAAAGAATTTTTTAAATAGATTCTTCTACTGGGAAGGTAAATTTACTGCACATCCACATACTGATCACCTCTACCTGGATTTTGAATTTCTAGAGACTTGAATGCTTGGAATTGAAGAAAAAAAATGCTACTTAAATTTCAATAATCTGATTACTGTCAGAGATAGTAACTCATATGAGAGTGAAATATAAATCTATTTTCTTTTATATATTTGAATATGTTTTTGTGATGCTTTCCTCTAGAATTAATTAAAAGTGGGTATAAATCATAGGAGATATGCAGAAATTGTTGGAAACAGTGCTAATGATATTTTGAAAACATTTACGAGGTGGCATTTCTCTTAATCATGACATAACATGCCTGAATCATTTATGATAAGAATCAATGTGAACCCTATAGTAGTATGTCTGAAGAGAATATGAAATCAAGAAATAAAGCATATTCATAGAGAATGGATAAGGACAGTATGCATGATAGTTGACCTAACAAATATGGAAGAATAAATGAAAACCAGATCAGGATATATAAAGTTCAAATCCATTTGGAGCATACCAAGTGAACCTATATATCAAAACTTAAATTTTGTTTTCTGGCAATGTGTCTCTCCCATAAATTACACTGATAGTTCAACTTAGTTAATGTATGGGTTAACCTAGGTCATTCTCATTAATTTACCAAATGCTTCAAGGCCACTAGCAAGGCTTGCCTTTGATCGCTTCCTAACTTTGCCCCAGGATTCTTCTCTGAAAACTGTTAGTTTACTCCCTCATTTTTTTTAATGATATAATCCTCAATCTTTCACTCACACCGTGTGTTCTTTAGGTGTTGATCTCTGCCCTCCTAAATCACTTCAATTTTCCTTAATGGGTCAGGATTAAGTGTTTCCAACTTGAACACACACTGAGATGCTTTTTTCATGTACAATTCCTATTGCCTTCTATGCCAAGGGCAATAGGGAGTAAGAAGAAGCCTAAAAAATTAATATGTTTTATGTCTTTGGAGATCACTATTGGGAGAATTAGGGAAAGAATGACAGTTGCTTAGGGGCATAACTCATGATATCCAGTGAAACATCTGCCCCCCATTCAGAAAAATGCCATAGATTATGTTATCAGAGAAAATATAGTTAATAGTTATATATATATATATAAAATTTATTTTCTTGGCAGGTAGATTTGTATGTATATATGCATATATCTCTATATATCAGAATAGTTTTTTGGGGGTGGGGTGTTTTGGGGGGCCTCACCCAGTGATGCTCAGGGGTTACTTCTGAGTATGCACTCAGAAATGGACTCTGGCTTGGGGTACTCTGAGACGATGGGATCAAACTGAGGTCTGTCCTGGGTCAGCCACGTGCAAGGCAAACTCCATACTGCTGTGCTATCGCTCCAGCCCCCAGAATAGTATTTTGATTCAGAAGAGACATATATAGTAAGTTTTCTGGTAAAAGAAAAATCTATAAGCTACCAATGTTGATTTAAATTATACTTACTTCACAAACCTTATTAAGCCTTATGATATCTAATTTATTTGTGGTATTTCCTATCCTGAAGAATTACAAACTCAATACATTTTTTGTTTGGTTTTGGTCCACACCCAGTGGCATTCAGGGATTATTCCTGACTCTGGTCTCAGAAATTACTCTTGGCAGTCTCAAGGGATCACATGGGATGCCGAGACTCAAACTTAGGTTGGCCACGTACAAAGCAAATGCCCTGCCTGATGTGCTATTGCTCCAACTCCACAACACAAAATCTTTAGCCTGAAGCTGAAACATTTGCTAGACAGTTTTTCAAGTCTTTTAAATCTTGCTCGTGAATTCAAACAGGTTGAAGATGTGGAAAGGCAATGAATTTTTCAGTCAAAAATACCACAAAAACTTTATATTTCTGCTTATCCCTAAGAAAGAGCCATTAGACCTCTTTTGCATAGTGAGCTGAGTTTATTGGAAATAATATATTGCAAAATTATACATTATAATACACTGCAAAAATTTTAGTACCAGAAATACTTATTCACATCAATATCTACTTAAACCATGATTGGGAATACCAGCATTGGGTTTAAAGAAAAGTAATAAAAATAGAAAAACTTTTTCATAATCTCATTATAATAAGTCAATGGCAACCTGAGAGTTTGCACATGCACTTATCAAGAGGTCATTCACTATCTGGTAATCTTGCGCAGATTTGTGCTTGTCATAGTTAAAGCTTCATCAAAGTTAGGTTTAACTGAAAGGAGATGTAATAAGGAAACACACATTCAGAGTACAGATAGCTCTTCAGAGTATTATGTAAGCTGCATTATTGATCAGAGAGGGCCTTGGCTTTAAGTATCTACATACAACACAAGACCATCTCCCAAAGGTAGCTCTCTCGAGTCCAAAGTTACCTGTATTTCTCTATTCACAAGATTTGGCAATGTTTTGTTTTAGTATTTTTGTTTTATTGCTGTTGCTATTATTCTTCCTAGCAACTTACTTCCCTCATGGAATACTCTTTAAAAAGACTCACTCTAGCCCAGAGCCTTAGGGAACTTTAGTTTTCACTGAAGAGTCTATAAAATGATTGATATGTTGACATGTTCCAAGTCTTTGGGCTCATTCCTGGCAAGAAGAACTGTCCTTTATTAATTCTATACTAATGAGTCTCTTGGATACATCTTCTGTTCTAACTTGAAAAACAGGGATAGTTCAAAACCTGTGACAATGCAGATCTACAAGTTAGAGACAGTTCACCACAAGCCCTTTTCTATAATTGTGTGACCAGAGAAGAACATCTTTTCGTCTGTATTTTTCTATTGCATGATGATGTGGAAAGAGAGTTAGCAATTGTAGTAGGGTTTTCAGAGCTTCAGGAGAATCTATCAGGCATGATGCCAAAACTAAGCAAACTATTCTAATGTGATCAGAGCAGAGTTCTGTGGGATTAGTACTACTAACATTTTTTTTATATTTGGTTAATATTCTGCTTCGACCAGTTTATTCTCAAATTGCTCCAGGTTGTTTTAGAATCTTCTTTATATTCTCAAGTCATCCTAAACTTCATTATTATTCCTACATCATTTGTCAAACATATCAAAGTCACATTTCTACTAGTCTTTTGAGTTATTCTTAAGTTAAGAAAATGGGTTTTAGACAATTTTTTAAATGTCATTCTGTTTATTTTGGCTGATCATTCTAGAATGTCAGGTTTTAATAAATCTTGACTGAGTCATCCAACCATATAGAAAATATATACTGACATTGGGAAATCTATAAAATGACCAGAATGCTTTTCTCATCCTCAGTTATATCTGATAAAAGCAAAATGCAAAACAGAATTATACCATGGAAACAGTCTTGCTTTAAATAACACTTTTTGCAATAGAAAGTTAAATCCATGTTGTTGTGAATCATAACTGTGTACCATAATGGCTAAAAAATAAGTACTTCTCTTACTCAGAACGATGTCATAAAGTACTATCAAAGAGATCCTTAAAATTGTGATTCATGCTTTGATATGTTCAATTAATCTCTCTACAAGTCTTTTAAACATAGAGTTAATGTTGGTTTTAATTTTTTTAGCCATTATTTAATTTATACTAACATACTAATCAGACACAACTCAGATTAATCTTGGAAAGTAATATGATGATTGAAGTGCATTGTGTCTAGTAAGTTCTGGTCAAAATAAAACACACCTATATCTGGACTGTGCAAGTTTTTTAATGTATAATATAATTTGTTAATGTATAATATAATCAAGGCCATACATAGATGGGCAGAGGGAGATGATAATGTAACTTATCAGATATCATAAGCATGACAAGAGTTTAACATCAGGGTCCCGGGAGATAGCATGGAGGTAAGATGTTTGCCTTTCATGCAAAAAGGTCATCGGTTCGAATCCCGGTGCCCCATATGGTCCCCCGTGCCTGCCAGGAGCAATTTCTGAGCATGGAGCCAGGAGTAACCCCTGAGCACTGCCGGGTGTGACCCCCCCCCCAAAAAGAGTTTAACATCACCTCTATCAAAGTCATTATACACAGCTATTCATGAGAAAAGTGTAGTATGGCCCAATAGCACATTTTTAGAATAAAATAAATGGAGTGATTTTTAATAATTAATATAAAAGGAAAAGAATATAACAGTTAATATAAAAGGAAAAGAATGAGTCCCTATACAAACCAAGAAATAATCAAGAAATTAGAGGAATGAATGAAATATCATTGTGTCAACAGAAAGTTATATTTAATTATGTTAATTAATTGTTTATTTTAATTGTTATTAATTAATAATTAATCATTATTAACTGTCATTTAGCTGACAGATTGATTCTGAATCACTAATTAATTGATTAATTATCATAATTTTAAGAAATAACTGAAAATCTTCCAATTTTTATAATTCTTGTCAAAGAAGAGAAACTACAACTATATTGTAAAACACAGTTGGAGAAGGAGGTTCCAGGTTCGATTGTAATTGCCCATATAATATCCATCTCTGTATTTAGGTTCTTAATCTTTGAGGGATAGGAATAAATACACATATGCCTGATGCCTTTACCTAGCTCCTCACAAAACTATGGTGCATGGGAAATGCTCAGGACAGCAAGTACATTCTGAAGCTTTTGATTTAACCAATTAATGGGTTGACCAGTTTAGGTTCAACCCAAATTGGGGCAGTGTGAGTAGAGGGAAGCCACACAGATATTGGAATAAAAAGGCTTGATATGAAGGATAACTATGATGGGGGACTGTAGCATCAAGGGATTTTTTGGTTTTTGGGTCTCACCCGGCAGTGCTCAGGGGTTACTCCTGGCTCCATGCTCAGAAATTGCTCCTGGCAGGCACGGGGGACCATATGGGACACTGGGATTCGAACCGATGACCTTTTGCATGAAAGGCAAACGCCTTACCTCCATGCTATCTCCCGGGCCCCAAGGGATTTTTAAACTATAAATTAATTTATTTATGATCATATTTTATATAGTTGCTCATAATACATTTGTTTCTGCCACTCCATGTTCCAACAACAATTCCACCACCAAAGTTCCCTCCACTATTGTCCTACATTTTCACCCATTCTCAAGTTTTTTCCATTGGCATGCAAGGATTTAAATGGCTAATCTTCCCCTGTGTACTGTAACCAAACTGGGCTGAATAGTGTCCAGCAATACCCACTCATACAGAAGCATCACTGGAGAATCGGGAGGAATGTTATTTGTGGTCCAGTGAAAGCTGTGGACAAAGACAACCAATTCAATCCAAGGGTTGTTGTGAGAGTAAGCACACACTTGTTTTTGTTTGTTTGTTTGTTTTGCTTTTGGGACACACCTGGCAGCCCTCAGGGATTACTCCTGGCTCTGTGCTCAGAAATTGCCCCGGGCAAACACGGGACCATATGAGATGCTGGGCTTCGTACTAACGTCCTTCTGCATGGAAAACAAACACTTTACCTCCATGCAATCTCGCCGACCCCCGACACTTGCTCTTTTTTAAGATTCCTCCAATCTCCCTTACTTCCTCTTCCCTTTGGTATCTGTTTTTGTCTCGTCTCTGCCCATTCACATATAATCAATGACACAGGGGTTTCAGCAAAGAAAAACATGCCATTTCTCTGTTCTTTCTCAGTTCTTTTTGTTTGTTTTAATTTTTTTTTTTTTTTTTTTTTTTTTTTTTTTTTTTTTTTTTTTTTTTTTTTTTGCGGAGGGGGCTACACCTGTCAGAGCTCAGGGATTACTCCTGGCTCTATGCTCAGGAATCACTCCTGGCAGACTCAGGTGACCATAGGAAATCCGGTGATCAAACCCTGGTCAGCCACGCACAAGGTATAACCCTACCCGCTATGCTATTGCTCTGACCCCTATGTATCTCAATTATACCAAACCAGTGTTTGAATTTCTTTGATGTCTTTTCCATTTGGTGATTTCTTTTGAATAGGCTTCTATTGAAAATTAAATTGGAGGTGAAAAATAGCCTGTAGCTGAGAGGAAATAGGAGGATATTTGCCTCCTATTTTAGCTCAGTTGCTTAGAATGAAGACATTACTCTTTTTATGCAGGGTAGAATAAAATACTTCACAATTTCACTGAAGTGTATGTTGTTTTTCTTTTATTTAGACCATTGTAATTTACAAAACTATTCAGTTGTGTCACCAATGTTGCCAGAGACCATCCTGTGCCACCACTACTCTGCCCCAGCCTGCCAACATAACAGGCACCTTTTTTTTTTTATTTTTATTATGTTTATTTTAGTATTAATTCATCGATTGAAATAAAAAGTTTATGTACTATGACTAAGATTTTTAGCTTTTAAATCTTTTAAATTTTTAGCTTTTAAATCACATAAACAGATTGATTCTGTATATGAAAGTGCAATGAATAAATGAGAAAGATAGTTTACCACAGACAAGCAAATAAAATAATTTAATT